>PVKS010024937.1:0-30469 GCA_004027875.1 Aplodontia rufa | reverse complement strand
AATGGAGCAAATTGAAAAAAAAAAAAGAAGTAGTTACTATCATGGCCAAAGGTAACAAAGATGAGCTGCAAATGGAAAGAGGTTACAAAGCAACAATCTTGACTTCACAGATACAGATATCAAGACAAGCATAGTATCAACTAGATACAGCTCGTTGTTTTACAAGTTCTCATACAGAGACTGAGAGCCGGAGCAGTCTGAGAAGGACCTTGCTCTGCATCACCTACACAAAATATTATATAAAAAATCCATTGATTCAAAAAAAGAGAGATCACATCTTATCAATTATAAATTTGGTATAAATTGCCTTAATTGACCTGATTTCTTGAAAAGATAACTTACAGAAGTATTCCCTTCCCTACTTGGATCACTTTGATTTACAACTCGATAGAATAAACCAGACCCACATAAACTACAAAAAGAAGAATTTCTGCTACATGCAGCAACATATATGAACTTCAAAAACATATCAAGTAAGAAGATAAACATAAAAGAGTAAACACTCAAAAATTCTATTATATGATGTCCAAAAAGTCAAAACTAATTGTTGGAGATAGAAGTCAGAATAAGAGATGCTTCAGGAAAAGAGCAGGTGAATTATTCTAAAAGGGCAGTGGAGGAACTTTGCAGGGGATAGAAGTATTCTGTGTCTTGAAGTGGGTGGTGGGTTACAGGAGTGTACACATTTGCTAAAATGTTATCAAACTGCACACTTAAAAATCTGCTTGTTTAATTAAATGTTCCTTTGACAGAGACCACTTACTACTATGCAATCTTTATGTTTTCCTTAAAACCAGAGAATACTTCCACTTTAAAGAAATTACTTAATTATTAGTGTGTACAGATTGTTCAAATTAATGGTTTTCTTTATGATGTTTCCATACATGCAAAATATGCTTTGGTTGTACCCTCTCTTCTACTGCCCTGTTAACTTGCGTTACCAAAGTTTATTTTTATACAATTTGTTCTTATCATTTTATATGGGAAATGAGAGATAGACAAGTTCAAAAGTCCCTGGGGCAGGAGCAGTGGCTTGGCGGTTAAGGCGCTAGCCTGGCATGTGCAAGTACGTGGGTTCAAACCCCAGCACCCACTTATACAACTAAATGTCAGAGCAATGAAAGCCATGTGAAAATCTCAATAAAAATTGATTCTCTCTGTCTCTCTCTCTCTCACTGTCCTTTTCTCTTTAAAAAAAAAGTCCCAACTATCTAATCACCCTAACAATATTTCCAATATTTTACTACTGTATCCTACGTTTATTGAGTATTTACTAACCACCCTCCACTGCTCACAAAACTACACAGACTAACCAAATTATCCAGCATCTTTGCTAACAGTAAGGTAACCTGTCTGATTTTGATGAGAAATTTTGATTCACAAGTATTTGTAGTTTTCAATTATTTTGAAAGAAAATAAAATATTTAAGTACGAAGTTTACATGTAGAACTAATAATGTCCAAGAAAAAAGAATTTGAAACTGGTAACATAGTTAAGTTCTAAAAGTTAAACACCCTAAAATTATGATTATAGCTTGTTGTACCAAAATTCAGTCTATTTATGTTTCAGTGGTTTATGTTTTATTCCAAGAAAAGAAAAATGTTGCAAGTATACATTGTCATGCATTAAATATAATAATCTAATCTCAAAAAAAATCTGCTTGTTTTATAGTAAAAGGTAAATTGTATCTCAATAGTTTCTATTCATTTATATAACTAAAATTCCATGGGGTAAACTGGTATTAAGAATATCTGAGGGGGCTGGAGCACTGGCTCTGCGGTTACACAGTTACTGCGCTTGCCTGGCATGGGCAAGTACACAAGTTCAAACCCCAGCACCCACGTACACAACTAAATGTCAGAGCAACGTAAACCATGTGAAAAACTCAATAAAAATTGATTCTCTCTGTCTCTCTTTCTCTCTCTCTGTCATTGTCCTTTCTAAAAAAAAAAAAAAAATCTGAATATCTGAATCCAGGAGTTGAATTATGATCATCAGAATCAGTACCACCCTTTCTCTCCATGTCTCCCCCATCCCTCTACACTTCTCTCTGCTTGCCTCACTTTGTCTTTATTCTAGATCTGTTTGCTTCACACAGCCACAAGAAAGCTGCCACAAGAAATGTAGGGAACAAAAAATGATCCACAATGCTGACATTTCTCAGGGACTAAAACGCTGTGTTGACTGAAGTTGTTCACATAAGAGAAGAAGCTGACCACTTTGTAATTCTTATTTTAATTGAATGTCACAGCTAATCGACTGGTTTGCTAAAATTGCTGTTGGCGAACCCGATCTTAGCATTGACGTTAGTCACAGCTTATCTGATACCTGGAGGTAAATGACCAATTTGGGGAGTGTCTTCAACCAGTTTAGGACAAAATATATTATTCAGACCTTCTCAATTATCTGGACATTCATTGCTATATTTATAAAAGTCATGATAAGCCTTTAGAAAAATATCACTGCCAGACATTTTGAGACAGACGAATTATTGATTTTGTTCTCTGAAGAGGTCACAATCAGAAAAGGAATCAGGCCTAAGCGGGAAAGGTGAGGTCCTGGAGCCTCCTTACAGAGAGCCATCCTGTATCACCCAAAAGTAAAGCTGTGTCACTCCACTCCTTTTACAAATTGGGTTTGACTTCTACATGCTTCTCTTCCTGAAAATGTTCAATGGGTCTTTCTAGAAACCATTTCCTCTGCAGTTCCCAAATAACATTGTCAGATCATTTTCTTCCTGGGCCTTCAGCCAACTGAAGATAAATTCTTTCTCTTTATACATCTCATTAAAACAAAACAAAACAAAAAAATACTAGAAACTCTGTCCCTACATTTACTCTTTATGATTCCCCAACTCAGAAAATTTGGCCCTTTTAAAATCCTGTAATGGTTGATTTGGTGTGTCACTTTTGACTGAATAAGATTTGCTCAGTGCCTGGAAAGGCTTATTTATTCTCAATACCTCCATAGGTTACAAACCCATTCCTCTTCTGCTACGAGGGAAACCTTAGAAATTTGCCTTCAGTTAGAGGGATTGGATTGCCCGAGTTGTGTCTGAACGAGTGTTTCTAGAGGAGACTGGGTCAATTGATAGACTAAAGATCATGCTCATGAGGCAGGCACGGTATAGTCAGCAGGGGCCCAGATGGAGCAAAGGTAAATTAGGAAGAATGGTAATTTAGCTCTCTCTTCTAGAACTAGGATGCTCATTTTCCTCTTTCTAGGCTCTGGGACTCATCCAAGAGGAGCCCTAGGTCTAGAATGCTCAACCTTGAACTGAGAAATACACACCAGTTTCCTTGATTCGAAGGGCTTCAAGTTTGGACTGAGCCATGCCACTCGTTTTCCTGCTTACGCATATCATGGAACCTCTCAGCCTCCAAGATCAAGGGAGCCAATTCCCCTGGTAACCACTTTTCACATATCCCTCTGTGCATGTCCTAGTGGTTCTGTCTGTCCGGGGAACCCTGACCAAAATGAGCTTCCTGCTTGACTTCAGTCTTCTCCTGCATTTCACTTAGGAGGCCTAAGACCAGGATTTCAGGGAAGAAGATTTTGTAGAAGTCCTTCCATGAAATTCTAACTACAGCCCACAGAACAAATCTTGTCCACTGTTTTTGTTTTTGTTTTTAATTTTGTATATAAGGCCTGATTAGAGGACAGCCTTGCCTGCTCATTACTCATTGCCCTTGACTTCTTTTGTACCAAAGTTGCAAAGAACTGTGCTATCAAAGTTTTAATACAGTATGGTCCACAAACCTAATAAACTCATTATCTGGTCCCTCTCAGAAGTCTGCCCAACCCTGACCTCCGCTGTCACCTTCCCCTGCTTCCCTTCACAGAGTACTCTCCTTGAAATGAAAGTATCACAACAGAAGCTTAACAGAGAAACTAAACCCTGTGGGCTGACCATGGGCATTGCTGATACAGAAAAGTGTGTTATGAGAAGACCATTCTCTCAGCCAACTTTGGCTCTCTATTCTCCTAATAACACCCCAGTGACATTCAAGGTTAATGTGTGCCTGCAGTTCTCTCCAATCCACTAATTCATCCATTCAACCTTCACCTCTCCAAAAAAACTCAGTGGAAGGTAAATATTTATGTAATTATCAATGTGTTTTAATTCATGAATGGTCTCTCTCAGAAAAAATTTTCTAGAAGTTCCCATTAAGTAAAGATAACAATAAGGATTATGGAGATTCCAGAAAATCTTTTAGGACTGCCCATCCCCTCTACCTCTGAGAATGGTGACCCTGGATCAACAGGCAGAACCAGGCAGGGACTGAGCCACTGCCATCTTATAATTATTTCCCACATCAAAGTCAAAGCACAGTACAGTCTCTACTCTCTTCCCAGTCCTTTTCTCCCTCCAAATAATGTGGTAATTTTCATGTGTAAGCATTTCTTGATATCATGATATATCTGAATCTATGATCAGTATTAATTATGCATTTTAGTATAAATAAATTTGCCATATGGTATGCTGCACTCTATAGCCTGATATTTCCAGTCAGCAGTATATTATGTTCTGTTTAAGATGTTAATGTATTGTTTTGCTTTTTGAAGCCATGGATGTTAATGCATATATGCATGGTCTATTTCTTATTGGTATATATTACTCTACAAAAGATAAGTGATATTCTGGAAACTTAAAATGTCTACAAATACAATCCTGTTCTGTGGGCACTGCCATGGGCAGTATATTCTCTAAATCATACTTTTTAAGTCCCTGTTTTCTATTGAGATTGAACATTTTATCTTATTACCAATAGCAATTCAGATTTCTATTTCAGTGAACAATCTGTTTATATTCTTTTACTTACCTTCTATTGTTTTTCTTTTTCGTTAAAACCAAGTAATCTACATAAAATTTGACCACTAGTCATTTTCTTGTGAATTGTGTTATACAGATTTTTCCAACATAATGCTTATTAGTGATTTTGAAATAGTGGACTTTATATTTTGGTGAGTCAATTTTATTCCATTTTTAACTTCTGTATCTTATTTAAAAAAATGTTTTTATAAAAAGATTGTCAACCAATTATCCTATACTTCAGACAGGGTTGTGGGTTTTATTTTTCTTAGTTATATCTGTAACTTATTTGAAAGTTCTGTTGTATCTATGTAAATATCCAGTGGTCCCAATGGTACATATGACAGTTCATTATTTCTCCACTCATTTGCAAAGATTATGTCATATTTCACATATATTCATGGCTTTTCTCCTGAGATCTCCATTGTTGGTTTATTTATCTAATATTTCAGAATTAACTTGTGTGATCCAACAAAGAAATCCTTCTGAGATTTTAGCTGGCATTTTACTTTCATGAATCATATTGAAAAGAATCATATATTTACACTGCTAAAACTTCTCAATTCAAAAATAATAATTTCTCTTAATTTAGAATTTTTCTTTTGTTAGATTTACTACTAAGTAACTCATTGGTTATTCTGGATACATAAGATACTTTGAGGGCTTTATATTCTTTTACGATTATTTTATAACCAGCAAACTGCTGAACTCCCTTATTGATCATTTTTTAAATTTTTTACATTGGGTTATTTGACTTTTTATTGCTGAATTTGTTGTCTGAGTCCCTTATCAGATACAAAATCTGCAAATATTTGAAATTACATTCTCATTCTGTGGATAGTCATCTCTCTTTGCGAATGTTTTTTAATCGTAAATTCTGTACATTTTTATCCATACATGTGCATAGTGTGTAAAGATCCAATCAGGATAATAAGCACTTCCATATCTACAAACATTCACCATTTCTACCTGCTGGGAACTTTTGTACTCTTCTACTTAGTTTTTTTTTATTTGTTCAACATAGTCTTACATATTGGAGGGAATCCTCGTTACATATTCATGCTAACGTGGATGTTGACAAAGTAAATTAAGGCCAGTCCTAGTCCAAGATCTCCCCCCTTTGTCCACTCCCCACCCTCATGTCCCCTCTGCAATACCACCATGTTATAGACAGAAATAAGCATACATGTGTGTATTAATTTTGAAATTTATGAGTTTCTCTGCCCACCTGTGAATCTTCTGCCACCACTCCCTTCTTGACTAAACATAAGCTGAACAGCTTTCCCCTGTTGGGCCCTTCCCCTGTGATGTGCTATCTTACATTGGGCCCAGAGAAATGGACTTGGCTTTCTGCAGACCTCTGAAACCATGAGCCCCGGTTAAGCTATTCCTCCCCCAAGTTGTTTTTGTTGGGTGTTTTCATAATGGTGATGCAAAAGCTTACTAGAACATTTAGTATTAGTAAAAATGACCTCAACGTGGGTGAATTTTTACATGAACAGGGGGAACCTTGCCTATGAAACAGGGTGATGAAGGGAGGGGGGGCAGGGAGGGGTGGGAATAAGAAGGATATCAGGGCAGCTGGAGGGAGGGAGTGGGGAAGTTATCAATCCAGCTGGGAACCTTCGACTTCCATGAGAAGCCCAACTAACACAGGGGTAAAGTAGGGGAAACAAGGGATTGGGGGGAATCCAAAGGGGGTGAAATTATAAAATGGCATCAGCCTTGGCTTGCTCTGTTATGCATGTGATCATGATCATGGCAAAGATTCCCTTCTATTTGTATGACTATGCTGAATGAAATTTAAAAAATCTACAGATACAGAATAGCTTAAGGTCAAAATTTTGAGAACTGTCATATTATATTAAAATGATAGAATGCTGGGCAGAGTGGTACATGCCTGTAATCCCAATTATGTTGAAGGCTGAGGCATAAGGATCACAAGTTCAAGATCAGCCTCAGCATCTTAGCCAGACCCTCTCTGAGAATAAATTTAGAAAGAAAATAATGTGCTGGGGATGTAGCTCAGTAACTCAGTCGTAGAGAATTTGTCTAGCATGTATGATGAGGTCCTACATCCAGTTCCAAGTACCACACACACACACATAGAAACACCCACACAAAAAATTTAAATAATCAGAGTCCAGTGACAAAGATTTGCCTAACTTTGGTAAAGTCCAAGTCCAATATTTTCCATAATTGTTTTTTACATTTTATCACTTTACCTCCAGAAATGTATGTTCTATAAGAAAAGACTTTGAAAAATCATTCCACAGAGAATTGACTTAACTGATGTGATTCTTAAATCCCTAAATATTCAAAGTCTTAGATGTCTTGAAATAAAATCTCCTCATTTAGTTTTATTATTTCCCTTAGAGTTCCTTTTTATTTTAGCCAACATGGACTGGGTGACAAACACTGTCTTTTGTCCACTTCTGCAGTAAAGTATTCAACCTTATTAAAAAGAGGTCTAGCCTTTGCCCTTGGCTTCTGAGAAATGATCTCAAAAGTCTTTGGAATGCTAAGTCTGATAGGAGTGTCATTGTTTTCTTGGGGTCTTTGAGTCACATTAGAGATCAAAATATGTGATTTAAAGTGGGTGTGACACACCCAATGGTTTAAGGTAGATACTAGTCACACCTGAAAGACAATATAATGTAACTTAGGGTATAGGGTTTGGATCACACCCAGAAATGCTGGACACTATAGGCTGAGATCAAGCACATAGGAAATTGATCACTCTGACGTAATGGAGTTCCAATAAAATCCCTGGACACTGAAGCTCGGATGAGTTGGCAATGTTTTGCTTATTGTCACAAATTCATGCTGGGGAAGTAACATTGCCCTGGTTCCACAGAGAGAGGATAATGACGTTTCTCTCTTGATACTTCACTGGACTATGCTTCTTCCCTTGGCTAATTTCAATCTGTATTTTTCCCCATAATAAACCATAACCAGCAGAACAGAAGTGTCAGTTCCGTGAGACTTGCTGCAGAATGGTCAAACCTGAAGGAGTTTCTGGGAGCCCTTCAAACTTGTAATTGATGTCAGAAGAAAGAGTTTTGTTATCTCAGCACCTTAGCACCTTCCTACCTATCCCTCCAGGTTTTGGCAAAATGAAATTCAATAAATCAAAACAAAACGATTTGGGACAAACAACTATGGAACTTCCCTGATCTTGGGTGGCTAGGTATCTTATTCAATGCCTGCTATGGTTTTCTGGAGTAAGCATGGGTAATTTCTTTTCCTTTTGCTACTGATCAGTATAGCAGTAGCCACAGGTTCTAGATCTGTTAAATGAGATATAAGTGAATTCTCCAAAGTGGAGCTTGATGAACTTCCTTTGTTCTGTTCTGTCTGGAATACAGATGTAGTACCTGGAGCCACAGCATCTTTCCTGCAGTAAGCACAGAAATAAAATCTAGCATAATAAAAATGACAGCAAAAATATACAAAAGGGATTATAATCAGCAACATGACATGCATGGATGTATGTAAAAAGTTCTTTTTTAGATTTTTTTGAATTGGAGATTAAGATAGATGTAAGCAAGTTAAGTATTTTTACAACCTAGTTCAATAAACATGTCCCTTATTATTATGGATGTGATAGATTGAACACTTTTAAAATCAAATATTAGCTTAGTGCAAACTAATGTTGAAATAGTATTTATACCAATATCTTAAATATCAAAATGTTTTTACATTTCTACTATCATAACCAAAAATACACTGCCAAGAAGTCAAAGCAATATTAACAGGTGGAGGGGGAAATTTGTGGTCTCAGCAATCAAGGTTTGCAGGACTAGAAAAGGAGCAAGATGTTATTACTACCAACGATATTTTATTGGTATTTTAAATTGGCAAACTGTAAAAGAGATCTGTAAATGAAATTTTGTGTAAAAGACTACCCAAGTGCATTAAGATTCACTTCAGTCTCTTTTAAATCTAACCATTTTTTCAAGTTTAAATAGTTCTCATCTCTCTCCCAATTTACATCTCATTTCCTTCCACCTAAAGTAGCTATGCCCCAAATAACTGTTTTCTCTCATCTATAGACTTTCTAAAATCTTATAATTAGATTTTTGTCTCTTCAGAACTGAGAATCTCAGTATTATGAGTGTGTTACCCTGTGAAAACAGGGTAACATGAATTTGCCCAAAACTTATTTATAAGCCTTATTTGTATCAATAAGCATCAATAAGCATTTTTAAGTGGTAACTATGGCATACAGATTTGAAGAGTTTAGATAGATAGCATCAGCCAGACATGTGCCAAAACAAAAATCTGGTACACAAATAAAAAAAGCTGTATTTCTACTTTAGAATGAATGACCTCTCAGCACCCATTCTTCACATTAATTTGTCCTGTCTGTCTGTATGTCTGTCTCTCTCTCTCTCTCTCCCTCCTCACACACAAACATGTAATCTTGTTTTACATGTTATACCAGTGTGAAAATAACTGCTGTTAAGAGGTGGACAGAGAACAGCTTACAAGCCAGAGAAAAGAGAGGAGGTAAGGAAGAAGGAGAACAGAATGAATCAATAGCCAAAAAGAACATGATAACCCAAGAAAGAAATTTTGTTATGAACAAAACCTAGGAGCCTATGCATTGGACCCTCCTGGAAGTGACCAAGTTCTGGAGCAGCAGGAAGGGGAAGAGGCAGAGAATGACTGCAAGCCTCAGCCTTAAGAATAACATGATTCAAAATCAGGAAGTCAAAATTAGGCTCAGGTCCAGGAGTAACTACTGTCACTCAGCAAATACAAATGCAAAAACAGAGGAGCAAGAAGCAAAGGAGAGGAGAAATTTGGTCCCCCACATATCTGCAGCCAAAGCCTATGGGATGTCAAGGCCCTCCATTCTTAGACACAGATGGGCTGCTGTATGTGTGGGAAACCCAGAAGAGAGCTATCAGTGAAGAGGATGCTGGAGCTGCAGTTAATAGTGAGCCCAGAAAAGGCCCTGGGGGCAGTGGGACAAAGAGAAATGGGGGGCTCACCAGGTATCATCATCACTTGCACAGCCACATTCCTGACTCACTAAGAAAAGGAACCAAGGCCATGACCAAGGTCATGTGTATTTGATCTGTTACACAGATTAGGGATTCCTAAGTAAAAATATGATAACAAATAAGTGCCAATAATGACATTTTTGTATCATCTTGTGAATCATCTACACAATGAATTTAAGTCAGGAAAACCCAAGCGTGTTATGGCTGGATTCATACTATTTTTAAACTGAATTTGAAAACACTTCGAGCAGAGATACTTTCCTTATTTCTAAATTTTTCCAAAATTCATGGTGATATAATAAAAAGATGGGTATATAGACCATTACTAGTCTATCACTGTAACAGAACAACTTTTAAAAAGTTATGTAAATGAAATACACAATCTATGGGCAATATATTTTTATCTCTCCACATCCTAGTTCAGGCAAACTGAATTTAGAAACTTATTGTTCTGATTAGCATTAGGTGATCTCAGTACCACAAGTGACCCCTTGGACCTCCTGTGCTCATCCATGTGGAACCTAGAAACAGGAGAGGCCACAGGAATCAGAAGACTGGCACTCTCCTTCTTACTCTGCCCCATCTCTGCGACCTTGGGAGATTCGGACCGTTCATGAGACTCCACTTCTGCTTTGATGAATAAAAACAAAACATTATTGAATGTCATCTGCATTGCTTTATTAACGTTAAATGCAAAAGTTTTATAAATATTTTAAGAAGCTTGTAATATAGTTAATATTTTCATTTGTGATCTGGGAGGTCTGAGAACCCATCTAAAAATTTGGACACTCATGCAAAATTCTAAAAGCTACATATATTTGAGAATTTCCTAAGCTTAGGAATCAACAATGTCTCGACTCTTGAATTTTTTCCCTTCAACCAAATAAAATAATAAAAATGTCTATAAATCACCTAACTTCAGAATAACCATAAGAGGATAAAAATATGCTGCTGAAGCCAGTTGCTGAATATCAGAAATAAATTCAAGGGGATTATCAGGTTGAAGTAGAATAGGATGCCCTAAATTAAAGACAGTTGATAGATCATTAAAATGAAGAAAGAGAAGCCAAAGAGAGGTGAGAGAATGGGTGAGCCAAAAGGCCCAAGCAGCAGATTTTAAAGGCTGAAATGTGAGATTAACCTCATAAAGAGTGGCTGAGTTTCTACATAATTCCACCATAGACATATATGGGCAACTGAGGTCCATTTGCAAATTTTGGCCCAGCTGAGACTAACAACATGAGATCTACATTATAATTATTTCTCTCCTCTCCAGATGCCACAATCTGTGTTTAAGTTCCAAAGAGCACACAGTTATCTAAGGGCATATCTGTGTCTGTAAAAATGAGTGGCATTCTTAGAAAGATGTGTTATGCAAATCAAAGATGAAATTTTACAAAAATGAAAGACACCCATAATTTCTGAGCAAGAAGGATGGTGATCAATTGGTCTGAATCAGTCAACTTTGCATTACTACAAGGAAATACCCAAGCTACTAACTTAGTAAAGAGAAAAGATTTATTTCACAGTATTGAAGGTTGGGCAGCCCCATTTGTTTGGAAGTCTAGTAAGGGCACTGATGGCAATCATAGAGTTCATGTCAGAGCAAGTGAACACATCTCAAGCCAAAAAGCTGAGAGGGATCAGGATCCTGTGGTCCTCTTTGAATATACACTCTGAATGTCCAAAGGACCTCAGAGATGTCCAGAGCACTGCCCATACCACCATCTTGGAGACTAAACCTTACCAGTGGACTTTGGGAGGATTCTCATATTACATGCAAACCATATCAGGATCAAACCTTCACAATGCTGGGGTAGAAGGCTACTAGCAGGCACAGGAGAAGCAAGGTTGGATAAGGAGGAGCAAACAAAGGACAGTTCTGTCTTCTATGTGGAATAAAATTTGGAGCCCCCTGTAAATTGTGCTCATCTGATACTTACTACCAAGGATCTAATAATTATAATGCCAGGGCATGCTTGGTAAAAAGGGTAAGGGGAACAGATGATGCCAACATTTGACTCAAATGTGATTTCTCAAGGCCAGGGTACAAAGCCCCTCTTCCTTCGTTTGACAGTAATGAGTTCTAGTCCCATGAGAAACACATCAGGTGCTTTTCAAAACCAGAAGTTCCTGGGAACACACTGTGCCACACCTCCTGAACTTGGATCTACACTAATACATTTGTGAATCAGTTGTGTTACTACTGAATGAAAGACTCGTTACAGAATGATTATTTAAGCTAATTTATTAGGTCATGCAACTGAAAATCCAGGAGAACAGTTCTGTGTTGGCTAATGGAGGGATCTAAGAAGGCTGCCAAGAACTTGGGGCTTTCTTCACTCTCACCTTCCGTGCATTGATTTTAGTCCTCTGACTTTTCCCTCATAATTGCAATACATGTGTTACATCCTATATCTTTACAAAGCATGTACCCAACTGGAAGAAAGAGTCCATTCCTTGGTCCGTTATCTCCCCATTTGACTTATTCTCACTACCCCTTGGCCAGAATTGCATAACAGGATATTTCCTAAATAATTCCTAGTTAGAGAAGTAGAATTAACCAATAGGTAACTAATTAAGAATCTCCACCCTGGATTTGGGGATGATCCACACACACCTGCATCAAATATGCAACTGCCTTGTTACCCAGGAATTCTGAGCTAGACTAAAAATCCAACAAAAAGGTCCATAATCTGCATTTCTTTAGTATCCTTTGGTAAATTTCAAGGAGATAGTTTGACCTAGGTCTGAAGAAAAAAAATTTCTTGAAGTACCAAATTCCATTAGGTTACATTTTGTCATACAATTAAACACCTAACTTAACAGGTTTTATAATTATCTATTTTTCAATTTAGTTTTTATTAGCATATTATGGTTTTACATAATTATGGGATTAGTTGTCACATATTCCTAGGTGCACACGAATCAGCAATACACCCTTCTACTTCCCTCCTCCCATTTCCTGATCCCTTGCCTTTCTTTTGGGTCCTATATTGTTACTAAAAATCCCAAATACAGAGACACAATTCTTATAACTATGAAGAATAATTTTATATATGTGGCAATAGTATATACAGTGACATTTATAACTGCTTGGAATGTACCTTGCTATATCTCAGTTTCAACATTTCCCCTTCTCCCTTCCTGTCATACCATGTTATTCTTCAAAATATTTGAATATTTGACAATAGCATTAAACATTTTAGTTTTTATACATGGATGCAGTATTGCTTGTTCAAATAACTTATGAACTATCTTGCAACTTTATCTCAAAAATATTAACATTTTGCATTTTTTTAAAGAAAGAAGGACAGTGAGAGAGAGAGAGACAGAGAAAATCAATTTTTATTGAGTTTTTCACATGGCTTTCATTGCTCCGACACTTAGTTGTGTATGTGGATGCTGGGGTTTAAACCTGCGTACTTGCGCATGCCAGGCAAGCACCATAAGGGCCCAGCCACTGCTCCAGCACCTTTATTTTTGTTTTATGGATCTAATTCATGATTTTGTGTACTTTACTCCCAAGCCTGGATTTAGGACCAGACTCCACAAATGAGGGAAACCCTTGAATTTCTGGGTTTGGATAACTTTGCTCAACATGATATCTTCCAATGCCACTCATTTGCTTTTAATAGATGCAATATCATTGTTTCTAATAGCTGAGTAGAACTCCATTGTGTATATATACCAGTGCTTTTGGATCCATTCATTCAGTGAGGGGTATCTGGGTTGGTTCCATAATTTATCTATTGTAAACTGAACTGCTATGAACATGGATTTTGCTGTGTCGCTGTAATGTGCTGATTCTAACTCCTCTGGGAAAATACCCAGAAGAGGGATAGCTGGGTCATATGATGGATCCAACCCTAATTTTTTGAGGAGTCTCCACACTGCTTTCCAGAGTGGCTGGACCAGTCTGCAGTTCTTCCAATAGTGTGCTAGTGTTCCTATTTCCCCACAACCCCTCCAGCATTTGTTATTGTTTGTATTCTTCATCTTTGCCAGTCTGGCTGGAGTGAGATGAAATCTTAAAGTAGTTTTGATTTGCATTTCTCTGATTGCCAGTGATTTAGAACACTTTCTCATGTATTCATTAGCTTGCTTAATGTCCTCTGTTGTTAAGCTCTCTGGCCCATTTATTGATTGGCTTGTTTGTGTTTGTGTTATTGAGTTTTTCGAGTTCTTTGTAAATTTTGGATATGTCAGAGGGATCACAGGACATGATTCTCTCCCATTCTGTGGGAGGTCTCTTGACCGTTTTGACTATTTCCTTGGCTGTATAGAAACTTTTTAGTTTAATGGCATCCCACTCATTGATTTTTTTAAGAAAGAGGAGACAGTGAGAGAGAGAGAGAGAGAGAGAGAAGCAATTTTTATTTAGTTTTTCATGTGATTTTCATTCCATGGACACTTCCTTGTGTACGTGCTGCTGGGGTTTGAACTCCCATACTCACGCATGCCAAGCAAGCACCATAACCACCAAGCCACCGCTCCAGCCCACAACTCATTAAATTTTTTCTATAATTCTTTCACTTTAGGAGTCTTGTTGAGGAAGTCGTTGCCAACTCCCATATGCTGGAGTGTTAGTCCTAACATTTCTTCTAGCAGATGTATGGTAGCTGGTTTAGTTCCTAATTCCTTCATTCATTTAGATTTGATTTTTATGCAAGGTGAGAGATAAAGATCTAATTTCAATTTTGTGCAAGTAGCTGTCCAATTTGGCCAGCACCATTTGTTGAATAGGCCATCTATCATCCATGTTATATTTTGACACCCTTGGTCAAAGATCAGATGTTTAAAGAGTTGTGGGTTTGTCTAAGAGTCTTTTATTCTATTCCATTGGTCTTCATTCCTATTATATTTCATACTGTTTTTTATACTACAGCTTTATAGTATAATTTTAGATCTGGTATTGCAAAACCACCTGTTTTTTCTTTCTTCCTTAGTATTGTTTTGGTAATTCTGGATTTCTTATTGTTCCATATGAATTTGAGAATTGCTTTTTCTATATCTGCAAAAGAATGACATTGGAATCTTGATTAGGATTACATTGCATCTGTACAGTGCTTTTGGCAGAATGGCCATTTTAATTATATTAATTATACCTAACGAAGAGCATGGAACATCTTTCCATCTTCTCAGGTTTTCTGCAATTTCTGTTTTCAGTGTTCAATATTTTCCTTGTATAGGACTTTTACTTCTCTTGTTAGATTAATTCCCAAGTATTTTATTCTTTTAGAGGATATTGGGAATGGGATCAATTTCCTAATTTCTTCTTCTGCCCAAATATTATTGGTATATAGCAAAGTTATTGATTTACAGGTATTGATTTTGTAGCCTACTACTTTGCCAAATCTGTTTATTAGCTCTAGCAGTTTTTTTGGTGCAGTTTTTTGGTCTTCCAGATATAGGATCTTGTCATCAGCAAAAAGGGATAGTTTGAATTCCTCCCTTCCTACTCTTATCCATTTGATTTCTTCCTCTTGCCTGATTGCTCCAACCAGGGTCTCGAGGACTATATGGAATAAAAGTGGTGAAAGTGCACATCCTTGACTTGTTCGTGAGTTCAGTGGAAGTGCTTTCAACCTTTTTCCATTTAGTATTATACTAGCTGAGAGTTTGGCCTATATGGCCTTTACAAAGTTAAGTTCCTTTGATCCCTATTTTCTCTAGAGTTTTGAGCATAAACGGGTACTGGATTTTATCAAAGGCCTTTTCTGCATCTATTGAGATGATCATATGGTCTTTGTCCTTAATTCTGTTTAAATAATAAATCACATTTATTGATTTGCATATGTTGAACCACCCTGCATAGCTGGATTGAAGTGCACTTGATCATGATGAATTATTTTCTTGATGTGTTTTTGAATGCGGTTTGCAAGAACCTTATTAAGGATTTTTGCATCAGTGTTCGTGAGGGATATTGGTCTGTAGTTTCTTTTTTTGATGTATCTTTATTGGGTTTTGGTATCAGAGTTATGGTTACTTCATCAAAAGTGTATGGAAGAGTTCCCTCATTTTCAATTTCTTGGAATAGCTTCATAAGAAGAGGTGTTAGCTCTTCTTCAAAGGTATGGTAAAACTCCACAGGGAATCCATCAGGTCCTGGGCTGGGCTTTTCTTCTTTGTAAGACTTTTAATTGCTGAATAGATTTCTGTGCCTGTTATTGGGCTGTTTACCTTTTCAATTTCATCCTGTGTCATTGTGGGGATGTTGTATGTGTCTAGAAATTTGTCTATGCCATTCAGATTATCTAATTTAGAGTAGTACAATATTTTCAAAATATGCTCTGATAATCTGTTTGATTTCAAGGGGGCAGTGATGAGCACCTCCTTTTTGTTGGTGATTTTGTTGATTTGCTTTGATTCTCTCCTTGTGTTAGTTAGATTAGCTAGGGGTGTATCAATTTATTTTTTTGAAGAACTAGCTGTTTGTTTCATCAATTCTTTTTTGTTGTTGTTGTTCTCAATTTCATTGATTTCAGCTTTAATCTTAATTATTTCCTGTCTTCTGCTGACTTTGGGATTAGGCTATTCTTCCTTTTGTAGAGATCTGAGTTAGAGCATGAGCTTATTTGTTAGGGATCTCTCCTGATTCTTAATATGAACACTCAGTGCAATAAATTTTCCCCTTAAGAATGCTTTCATGCTGTTCCAGAAGTTTCAACATTTTGTGTCTTCATTCTCATTTTCTTCCAAAAATTCCTTAATTACTGTTTTCGTGTCTTCTTGGATCATTTCCTCATTAAATAGGGTGTTATTCAACCTCCACATATATGAGTGTTTGTGCCATCGTTTTTGCTATTGATTATTCAGGTCAAGGTATCATGCTCTGGTCGGACACATGGAATAATATTTACTTCTTTAAATTTGTTGAAGTTTCCTTTGTGAACTAGAATATGATCTCTTTTGGAGAAGCACCAATGTGCTACTGAGAAGAAGGTATACTCTGACAGTTTGGGGTGGAGTATTCTGTAGATGTCTGTTAAGTCTGTTTGATTTATGGTGGTGTTTAGACTGGAGATCAATTTATTTATTTTTTTATTTGATGATCTACTGGTGATAGAGGAATATTAAAGTTTCCCAGTACTATTGTATTAATGTCCATAAGTGGTTTTATATCTTTATATCCACATTGTTGGGGGCATTCGTATTTGGAGAGTATATGCTTACTATGGTTATTTTTTCTGTTTTATTATTCCCTTTACCAGTATGTAGTGGCCTTCTTTATCTCTTTTGATTAATATAAGTTTGAAATCCACTTTGTCATATATAAGAATTGCAACTCCAGCTTGCTTTCTTGGGCTGCATGCCTGGTGGATCTTTTTCCATCCTTTCACCCTTAATCGTGGGTGTCATTGGCTATAAGGTGGGTTTCCTGTAAGCAGCATATTGTTGGATTGTGTTTTTTGATGCAATCTGCTAGTCTGTGTCTTTTGATTGGTGTATTTAGACCATTCACATTCAGTGTTAGAATAGTTATGTGATTGTAGTTCATATTCATTGTGTTTTTTAATTTATTAGATGGATATAGAGATACAATTGAGGGGGAAACATTATCAAACATTCAAGAACCATTGTATATATACTTAGTTACCCAGGGCTAATGCCATATCATGGAAGCCCAGCTTGGGTTCACCGTGTTGCTGTTTCCCCCAGAAGAACTCCTGAGTTAAATGGGTATCTTGTAGAGGACAGAGATCTCCCTCTGAGATGATTCCCCCATATTCTCATTCTCCAGTCTCCTAGGAGTTCTTCCTACACCTTCCCCCTCAGTCTCCCTCCCTATGCCTCCAAGTATCCTAAGAAGTCATCTCCCAGTTGCGTTGAGAATCATACAATTTGAAGTTATTGTTAGCTTAGCCGTCTAACATACTGCTTCCCCGTGTATTCTAACTTCCACAGATGAGAGATACCATTCGGCCCTTGAGTCTCTGAGACTGGGATACTTCACTGAGCATAATTCTTTCCATCTCCATCCATTTGATTTCAAAAGCCATAATATCATCTTCTCTAACGGCCAAGTAGTATTACACTGTATATAAGTACCAAAGTTTTTGTATCCACTCATCAAGTGAGGGGCATCTGGGTTGGTTCCATAATCTAGCTATAGTAAATTGAGCTGCTATAAACTTTGATGAAGCCATATCACTATAATATGCTGATTCTAATTCTTTTGGGAAAATTCCCAGAAGTGGGATAGCTGTGCTGTCTTAGTTGTCTTTAGACAGCATGTACCTTTATTGGATTTCCTCTGTAGATTTCGAGGAATATTAGCTTTTTCTTCTATCTGAAGTTTATCTTTGAGGATTCTTTGTAATGCTGGCTTTCTGTTCATGAATACTGCAAGTTAGTTCTTATCATGAAAAGTTCTTATTTTCCCCTCAAATCTGAAGCTGAGTTTCGCTTGATATAGTATTCTTGGGTGCATGTTGTGTTCATTCAGGTGTTGAAAGATCTCCTTCCATGATCTTTTCACTTCCAGAGTCTGAACTGAAGTCAGATGTGATTCCTATTGGTTTGCCTCTGAATGTGATTTGGTGTTTCTCCTCTGCAGCTTTCAATATTCTTTCCTTGATCACTGCATACATTTTGAATATGATGTGTCTTGGTGAGCTTCTCATTTGATTAGGCCTATTGGGTGTCCTATAAGCTTCCTGGATGAGCATATCTGACTCTATATTTATATGGGTAAAATTTTCTTTAGCAATTTCTTTAAGAATGTTCCTTATCCCATTGCTTTGTGTTTTGATTTCTTCCTGTATTCCAATTATTCTTAGATTATCTCTTCTCATTTCCTCCCAGACATTTTAAAATTCTGTTCTTGTTCTGTGAATTTTTTCTTGTTTTCATCCATGTGCTCTAGTTTTCTCAGCCTGTCCTCCTTTTCAGAAGTTCTTTCTTCAAGAGCTGAAATTCTATTTTCTATAGAAGTTAGCCTATTATTAAATTCTTCCATGGTTCCTCTCATGTCATTGACTACAGATTTTAGCTCTATTACTTCCTTTTTGAGTATGTCTACTTTTTTGATAATAGAGGTTTTCATCTCTTGAGTTTTCTTACTTAGTCCCATCATTGTATTTTCTTTTAGCTCATTGTTCCTTTTAGTAATCAGATCTTTGATAATATTTTCAAGGGTTTCATCTCAATCCCTATCCATGGCATTCTTTTTAAGGGAGTGTTGTTTTCGAGATGAACCTCTCCTTGTTTGATTCTTCATTTTTGAAGAGCTTCTTCTTGAACTCTGAATTGAGATTTCCTGAGGGGAAGGTAGGCGGTTCTCCAGGTGGTTTTTCCTTGTAAGTCAAAGGGTCAGATCAGCCACCAACTCTTTGTTGATCACTTTTTTTCCAGATGCTGTTTCTGCCTTGATCCTCGTGTTGATCCACCTTTTGTTTCCAGGCTCAAGGTTTCAAATCTGAACCTACAGGAATCAGAGTGTCAAGTAGGTGATGCTGATCCAGGCAGGGGCCCACCCATGGTTGGTCCTGAGCAGGGGTTGCTCCACAGGCAGTTCCTACAGTCTGTGTTCTGAGCACCTTCTGGTGGGACACAAACAGGCCCCAACAGGAACGTGGGGAGTCTGATAGGCAGGGTTGCTCCAGGCAGGGAACCTCCCCTGGTTGGTTCTGAGCATGGCTGCTTCAAATGGGGGTCCTAGCAGTCATGTTCTGGGCACCCTGAAGCAGGACTCAAACAGTCCTGATCAGGCACACAGAGTGTCAAGTAGGCGGAGCTGCTCTGGGTGGTGAACATCCCCTGGTTGGTCCTGAGCAGGGCTGCTCCAGAGGGCCGTCCTACCAGTGGTATCCTGAGTGGCTTCTGGTGGAACTCAACAGACCCCAACAGGAATGCGGGGCATCAGGTAGGGGGCGGGGATCCTCCAGTCATGGAACCACCCTGGTTGACCCTGAGCAGGGCTGCTCCAGTCAGGGCTCCTACTGGTCATGTCTTGAGTGCTTTCCAACAGGACTCAAACAGGCCCAACAGGAACATAGGGCTTCTGGCCAGGCCTATAATCGTCTTTGTCCCCTAGTTCTATAAAGAATCCCACATTCTAGTCCAGCATATTGTGGCTTGGGAGGATCAGAGGAAATCATCACTGCCCTGTTCAAGGTGACTAATGTCTTCCTTGAACTTGGCAGCTCCCCCTGCAACCAATGCTTCAAGCATAGCATATAAACTTAGGCTATATGTAGCTAATTCTAGCTTTAGAATTCTTTTGTCACTTCCAAAATTATTGGGACTGGGAATTGATGATATTGCAGATAAACTAGAAGTTATAAGTAGCAGATTTGGCCAAGACCAGGAAATATACACATTTTTTTCAAAAGCAATTGTTCAATTTGGAAAATGAAAAAAAATATATATATATACACATACATACACATATATACACACATTTAATCAGTTTCATCCAGGCATTGGTTATAAATGTGCTATTGGATGTAAATTCAATATTAATGAATCAACCATGTATTAAATTAGATCTTTTAACAGAAGTACCTATAAAATAAGGTTATGTATTGATTGGTTGATGAAACTATTGTGAAATGTAGGTTGAAGGAAACTAACCCTTATTTCCTGTAGGAGCAGTAGTCCTGTATTCATCATTCAGTGTTCCTAATGACTTCACAGAACATAATTACCATAAATAATGAGAATAAACTGCCTATATCTATACCTACACCTTAACTTTCCAGTAGAATTTCTTTTTCAGACAAGTCTCTATTTGTATTTTCACTGCAGTGTTTCCACATGTCACCCCAAAATATACTTCTGTGTCATGTTCACTATTTTGAGTGAAAGACATTTGAGAAGCAGAAGATACAAGAAGGATCTCTGACCTTCCCCTTTCTCCTTAAAAGCAGGTCACAAAATTTCCCATGGAAACATGACCTCTCTACACGAGAAAGATAAGGGCATTCTTATCACCATAAACTAGGAGTCAACACCAAAATGGAACTGGACAAGCAGAGCTACTTAAATGACCCTATCTTCCATTAGTTTCTCCCATATAGTTTTTATTCAGTGTTCCTCAGTTTTGTGACCCCTGCCCAAGCCCCTTTCTCTTGTCCTATGCCCACAGTTTATTGTTCTTTCTGTTCAAAGTATGCATTTTCTTGGGCCTAACAACTTCTGTGGTTCTTCTCTTTTCTTCTAAAGTTTCCCATGTACAGATAAAAATATTTAATAAATTTGTATAAATTTCTCCTCTTAAATGTTCAGTTTAATTTTTAGGTTCTGCCACAGAACCTAAGTGAGTATAAGGAATTTTCTCCTCCTCTACAACCCAAGTACCACCATATTTCCAGAGTCCCAAATTTAACATAAGGAATTGTTTGCATGAGTCCTGGGTTGCTTAAAGATCAGAGAGAGGACATTGAATTAAATAACAAAATATATATTGATTAGTATATATTTGCTTCAAAAGCAAGTGCTCACTTAGGAGAATACACACACACACATATACATACACAAATATACACACACTATACACGCACACACATATACACATATTTAATGCAGGGATACAAGAGAGTAGTGTGGTTATCAACTCAGGAGCAAGGAGGAGGAGTGTTATGTGTTGGGCTCAGACTACCAAGGGCAAAATGCCACTTGGCTGCTACTCAGTCCTCTAGAAGGACAGAGCAAGGCTGATTCTGTAGGTGAAGAATGAGCTAGAGCAATTTGGAAGGAACAGATGCAGTTCATATCTAGCAAGGTCAAATAGGTAAGACTCCTCTGGGATCTGCATGAGTATGCTCTCTTTCATGTTATCTGTGTCCCAGAGGATGTCTTTGGTCTGTGTGGACCTGTTTTTACAAGGGCTCCTATCACAGAACTGTCGGAATTCATTACACTCTTCCCTTTCCTCTGCTAGTATCCAATGCTAGGGGACCACCATCCAAGGTCTTTCTGCTGTCAGGGACAGAGGCAAATGGACTGTTATTTCATGGAATGTGAAGAAAGCATAAAGTGCAATTCATACATCTGAATTTGAGTCCAGGAGGAAGCATGCATTCTCAGGTGAGTTACACAGTCCAGGGTGTGAAAGCTTTTCCATATTTAAATATACAGTATGTAGACCTCTAGTTGCTCTTGCACTTTCTTGCATAAATGGTGGAGCCAAGTTCAGGAAAGTGCTACAAAATTATAATCAAATTAATAGGAATTAACTCTTAATCAAAATCTTATGATCCCTAAACTGCTTACAAATCCAAAATTTAAAAATGTATGTTTTTAGTAATCATCTAAGAACTATATACGAATGGCATTATCAGTGTTTGAATGGAAAACACCTCTACATGGTTGAGGAGGCAGACACTAATATGGATCTTCAATTGACTATCTTCAACTCTAGTCCAACTTAGTTAGGTATATTTTAGCCAAAATAGAGTTGTGTGATGAATATATGACAATTATTATTATTAGCACTATTTTTAAAAATGGCTAATATTGGCCCCTCTGTCTTCTCTACACTGGGAGCAGTTCTCTTGCCACAGCCCCTCATACCCCTGAAAATATGTGCCTATTCCAAGTTCCTCTCCACTCACTCCTTGGTCAGGAGCACCTCTCATCTACTGAGCCAATCACCATCTGCAGTGGTGCTGAATCAACCAGAGACACTGACATATGAGAACCTCAGCAGCTTGGCAGTCCCAAATCCCATGCCTCACTTATCCCTAGCAGCAGCATCCAAACCAGCACAATTTCAAGGGACATTGACACAGCAGTCAAATTCATTGGAGCTGGGGCTGCCACAGTTGGGGTGGCTGGATCTGGGGCTGGGATTGGGATGGTGTTTGGGATCCTTTCCATTAGTTATGCCAGGAACCCTTCTCTGAAGCAGCAGTTCTTCTATGCCATTCTGGGCTTTGCCCTCTCAGAGGCAGTGGGACTGTTTTGCGTGATGGTGGCCTTTCTCATCCTTTTCACCGTGTGAAGGAGCAGTTTCCACCTCGCATTCTTTCTGTCATGTCTTGTCTGCCCAGTATGTTCATTTTCCTATACCTCCCCAGGAAGTCTGGGAAAGTGGTTGGCTCAGGGTTTGATAGAAGGAAGACAAATAAATACCGTATTAATAAGAAAAAATGGCTAATATTTATTCAGCTTTACATGTAGGCATTTATGTATGATGACATTTTTCACAACCACACTCTAGCATTGATATTATTAATTTCTGTTTAATAATATAAATGCAGATGCTGAGAGGTAAAATTATTCACCCAATAACACAAAGCTAAAAGCAATAGAACAAGGTACAAACTGCAGGTAATTTAACTCAAGATCATGAAGGATGTGGGATCCTTAACTATTCACTACCAAGTAAGACCCTGAGGAATTCTCTGTTTAGAAGCATTTGAGAGATTGAGTAGTTTGTTGTTGTTGTTCATTCTTTCTTCTTTTATTCTCTCTTCTCTTTATTTCTCCCTTTCTGTCTGCCTTTCTTTTTTGTCTTCATGCTGGAAATCATATCCTGGGCCTTGTACATGCTGGGCTGGTGCTCTTGAGATACATCCCTAACCTGCATTTGAGGAACGTTGAATGGTGATCCCAGATTACCTTCCCCAAACTCAGCAGGAATACAGATTTCAGAGAGTCAAGTCCTTGCAGTGATTATCTAGACCAAGTTGGAAACATTTATCTCATGACAAAGTATTTTTTTTGCCATGAAGAAGAAAATTTGAAGAAATGGAGGGGGATAATTCTAACTTTTTTAAATCAATGATGTAAATATAGGCAAAAAAGCTTCCTGGGGGTTGGGAACCTAGTTTCATAAAGGCATAAAGAATCCCTAAGACGAGTCCTATGTTGTGTTTATCTAGAGACAACAAATTAAAGCATGTTCGAATGCTGAAGGTAGAGAATTACTCAAAGTCAGGCTATGGTTGAGACTTAGCTTTCCACATTGCTTTGTCCTTGGCTCCTCAAAGGACAGTGGGGATAAAATTCCAGGGCACTAAAGTAATACAGATCCCAGTTCCTGCCCTGATTTCCTCACTGATCCTCTAACGTAAAAGACCTTGGTGATTTATTTCAACTATGTAGAATGGTCAAGATCTTCATACTGAACTCACACTGCTGTTTGATGTTTAAATGAATGAGGTGATATAATGTGTTTAACATGGAATCTGGCAGACAGCCAAGATCCAGTAACCTTGACTCTGCTCTTTCAGAAGTCTCATGGGATTCCTTAGCAAATCCCTTGGCTCTGACCTTGATTCTACTCCCTCACCTCCTACGCCATGTCCAAGCTACAGGTATCTTTTGCTTTGGTCATTACAGTAGCCTCTGCATCTGTCAGCTTTCCATTACTATAACAAATTCCTGAGATTAGCAATTTATAAGGAGAGGCTCATGGCTTTTTAGTTTTAAGCTCATGGTCAGGTTTTTAGGTATCTAATAAGGGTACTGAAGGGCAATGATGGGGAGCACATGGCAGAGAAAACAGCTCACAACATGGTCAAGAAGCAAAGTGATGGGAAAGGAATGGAGCTATATTCCAACAATGCTTTTGAAGCCACTCCCCAATGCCTAAAAACCTTTCACAAGGCTCTGCCTCCTAGATTCCACTCACCTTCCAGGAGCACTGGGAATTCAACCTTTAACACAGAATCCACTGTTAAGACAGTTAAAACATGAACTCCAGCTGCCTCCTAGTCTCAGAATTTTTAAATTTTAGTTAGAACATATCACTTTACTGCTCCAAACTACTGCTCAAAATTTACAATCTCATATAGGGAAACACTACATTCTACATAGACTTAGATCATATCCCCTCCATCTATCTCTTTCTCCCCAATTTCATCTCGTACCTGTTGATTATTTTTCCTCCAGCTTTCACCACCATTGGGAATATGATGTATATTTTAATCATCCGTTTCCTCTTTCTCTGCTTTCAATAGTTTACAAGCTCCATGAGGACAAAGATTTGCTCTGATGATATTCCACATAGCAGTACAGTACTATGTGGCACATAGCAGGCCTTTAATAAAGGTCTGCCAATTAAATAAATTAATATGCATTAGCAAATGTTAAATAAATACTAATATTTTAAAATGCTAGTAATTAACAACTCACAAAAGCAATTCAATCATAATGGAATAAATCTGAGGTGAGAGGAAGATCACAAAATATGTGTTAAAGTGATAGATATATACACTGGGCTCCAGAACCCAATTAAAGGATATCCGAGGGGGAGGGTTTAATGGTGACTGTTTTTTGCAGAGCTGATCTCCACATTAACAGAAAAGTTAATCCAGTATCCTTATAATCACTTTGATAAAGTTTTGAAGATATATCAGAAAATATTCTTATAATATTCTCTTGACCACGGTTTTAAATAGCTCTTCTGACAAACACTACCATTTTGATGTATTTACAAGGGTTGATTTTGTTCTCCCACTTCACTATCTAAGCAAAAATCACAACAAATAACAGATATGATGGCCTCAATACTGGTAGAAAAATAAATCTGTGTATTTCAGCAATCAAATAAAAACTGTCTCACATCCCAAGAGTCATTTATTATTATTTTATTTTAGCTATCCTTTAGGACAGATTAGCCTGAATGAACTACAATGAGGAAAAGGTAAAAATATTCTCAAATGAGCCAAATAGAGGCAGTTCGCTACTAGGAATAAGCCTAGGTGTTCTACAATGAAGGGACAAGAATTTTTGTCACAGGAAACTGTAGAACTCAGAGATAAAATCAGGAACCAAAATCACTGAGGATTAATCTGACTGCTGCTATATTTTCTTATTCAAATCTAACTCATCATGGAAATTTGCTTTTCTCACAGAATGGAAACCCCTAGTTATGAACTCTCTCTGGCCACAGGAGTTAGCGACAGGGACATGCAATGCTGACCCACCCAGCCCACAATCTTCTATCACTCAGGACTCATCTCTGACACCTCTGGGATTGCACATCTGCCCCGCCACCCCCTGTCCAGATGCACCACACTACCTCTTAACACATGGGAGGGTGTTGTCAGGCATAATGATGAGCCATCTGAATAATGACACCCGTTCTTCGGTGTAAATGAGAAAGCCACCTATCCCCATCCCACAAAGGGCAAGTCGAGTCAACACAGTCCTTCACAGCTGCAGTCTCTATCTTCTAATAAATCTCTGTGTCAGGAATGAGAGAGATCTCCTTTACCTGCCAGATGGCACCTGACCTCTCACCTGTCAACAAGGCTCATTGGCAACAATTAACTGCTGGTTTTTACCAAAAAAATTTCAGATCAGAATAGAAGGCCTGTCCCTGGATGTTTGTTGGAGAGATGGGAAACAGATCCCTCCCAAAGCCAGAAGAACACCTTATAGAGGAGAGGCACAGCTGCCCATGTCCCTCTCTGGTTCAGGTGCTACTGACCTCCCTGGAGCGTGCCCTTGATTACTGTGGTTCTCTGATCTCCTGGACCAGTTGGTGTACCATGACTGCACAATACCTTGTTCTCACTCTCCACACAACCAGCTATTTATAACTGCAGGATGCCAGGCTTGTACAGAGCAGTGTGACACTTGCAGAGAGTCGCACTGTTATTTTAGCAATCTCCTAATGAAGAACACCAACAGATAGAGTTCATCCTTGTCGGGCAGGGAGAGTGTAAGCATTCAAGGAACAGGAAGACTGTAATTGTGCTGGTGTGTGTTTTATTTTTTAACCTGGGATGCCATTTAGAAATCTTAAGGACTCTTCTCCCCAGGCACCCCCAACCCCCAGCTGTCTTGATTAGTGGCTCTGCGTATGCTGGTCAGATCTGGGTATTAATGACGGCTAATTTGCCCGAGGTTGGTGAAGCCCAGGCAGCAGACTTTGCACGACCAGCTTTTGCTGCCATATGGGCAGAAGCAGCTGTTTCAATTACTTTCAGTGCCCAGATGTGTCAGACGAGCCACCAGTCCTCTGCGGGGTACATCAGCCGCACGGCAGCTAATTGCTTCAATAGCGTGTGGAAGCGTGGTGCTGGGTACTGTGAAAGGGGGTTTTAGGGACAGCCGAGTGCCAGCTGTCGTCACGGCTCACAACACCAGCAAGCGGACAGGATGAGACTAGACTTCAGCTTCCACTTGCCAACCCTGTGATACCTGAACTGTCTGCATCTTTGTCAGGTGCATACTGCGAATGCAGAGGTGGGTATGCCTCAGACTCTACTATGCCCACTGCCCCATGGGCCATAGAAGTCACGAAAACATGGGCTTTGGGGAGCAGGCCTTGCAGATGCCAAAGAAACCAAAATTACGTGATTTCAATTAACAAGAATCAGAAGCTTCAAGGCACATTTTAAAAGGTTAACATCCCCCTTTGTGGCACCCAGACAGTGATCAATGGATCGATGTGTGTTATGCTTTCTTGTGTATCAAACTCAGGCAAGAGGGGACAGAAATTAAAGGTCAACTACCACCCATTCCCCACTGTACTAGCCTGAGATCCCTTTGTTTAGAGCAGGTCTGGTGGTGGGAAAACCTGGGGTAAATAGGAAGCCATTATCATCATAATAATACATCTATTTAGGAAAAGAACAAACATTTGTTTTGTGATAATGCTATGGTAATCAGGGTGATTGTACTGTACTTTGCTACTGGATGTTGCCATGGTTATTCCAAGCAGTTTGTGGTTATTAATGGCCTAGAATATTCCACAGTGCTCAGTTTGAGACCTTTCATCAGAAACATGAGTACTAATTTCACTGTGTCATCCCAACATTTTTGCAGCCCAGAGTAAGTAAGTTTGCTTACTTTTACTATCTCTAGTTTGGGATTAGAGGGTACCTAGCTTGTACTTTGAAATAATTTGTCCTGGTTTTCACATTGCTTCTCTTCAAAAACACTTTATGACTGTAGATCCATAGAACTTCTCATAGGGCTCAGCATTTTTCAAAGTGATTCATTGATGAATATATACTAATGCAAATTAACAAAAAGTATCCGTATTGGAAGAATAATGCGAGATCTGTGTTTGGGAGCTGTTCTTGAGTAGTCTGGTCATGCGTGGTGGCTGTGGACTGCCATCTGGGGGAACGGGAGATGCTGGCCTCCCTCCTAAAGTGTTATCTCTGGTTTGAGTGTTCCTTGGTTCTGGAACACAATCACTGATTTCCTTTCCCAGGCTGGTTACCCAACCCAAGTCACAATACTACTTTTGTTAAAATTATGACCAGCCGTGGTGGTGCTGTGTATTCCTCAGCATTTAAGCAGATAATCATCTAACCCCATATTTTTTAAGAAAACCATCAACAGAACTCTTGGAGAGTCAGTATAATAAACACTTATAAAAATGCCTGTAATCTTGAGCACCAGATGAATTGTATTGGCTCCTCCTGAAATCTGGAAGATGGTATGTTTCACCTATGGATTGTAGAATAACAGCCCCAAAACTTGATGACAAAAGACCGTGAGGACTTCCTATTTCACATGAGTTTGTGTTTGGCCTGGATAAGTCTGCTCTTCCCTGTTCCTAGGGTCCAGTCAGGGTGCTGCATTCATAGGCTCTAAGTTGGCTACAGTGGTTGTGTGCAGGAACCTGGCTTTCCTGCCCTTGACCTGCCCCTGTAGGTGCTATCTCCTCCCAGGCCTTTCTGCATATGGTCTCTCCCCAAGCAGGATCCCAGTTGTCCTTTCTGGCAACTGAATTCCAAAAGAGCAAATTCAGAATCTTTCAAAGTTTTGGACTTTGAAACAGTCTGGAGCAGTCACAGGCTATGCTATTACAGGGTCACAGAAGGAAGATGGCCAAATTTTTGGAGAAGATGGCTTGTACGTATATAGAGGACAGGGGTGGACTGTGATAGCTGTTAAAGCCCCACAGTGTGTGTGTTTGAGGGTGTGCTAGCATAGAATGAAGAGATTTATTTGAAACAAGTAAGTTGGACTGCCTATATATTAATTTCATTTCATGCATTTTTTTAAAAAATTATGAAAGCAAAACAAGCAAAAATCCTTCTAATTCAATAGTATTGTCCTCTGTTTTATTCAAACACAAAATATCAAAAAATTAAAAACACAGAGGTTCACCTTTTAAGTCTCTCTTCTCTTGAAAACTGCCAAATTGGTATTGATTAGAATATGTCCCCTATCTTTTGTGTACCTTCGAATAGAAAAAAAAAACTGAAAAGCATAATTTCCTCTATAAGAAAGGCTGTAAATTGTCATTCATTGGTGATGAGGGGAAGAAATTCTCCTCCAAATGTTCTCAGTCACATCTGTGCTGGGTCTTAGCTGAGCTGAGTTTATGTATTGATGCTCTGGGGCTGCTTGTTCCTTCAGGCATGCCAAGACTCTCCCGGGAAAAAGCTACATTCATCTGATTGTGGATTCTGCTGTGGGTTAGGAATCATACCATTACCACAGCACATGCTTCCAGGGGGTTATAATCATTTAGGTGAGCTATCCTCTGAGAAATGATGCCCTTGACCAGAGCAGGGAAAGCAAAACTGGTGATGCATTGAACTTAGGACTCATTCAACTTGAAACTTATAAACAGAATAAAAAATTACCCAGGTGTATAGTAGTGATGCTACTAGTATGTAGTATTTTCAGGACTGACTTCACTTAGCATAATTCCCTTGTGACATATTCCAAGTTGTTGTATACATATCAGTAGTACTATGCTCTGTTTATTCCTTCTAAAATGCTTGTTGAAATTAAATTGTCATTGTAACAGTTTAAGAGGTGGGACCTTTGGGAGGTGCTGAGGTCATGAAGGCTCTGGATTAGATATGTGATCATGTAGTGGGGGTGGATTCACCCTTCCCTTACTTTTTTGCTCTCTGCACTTCTGCAATGTGAGTCCTCCTGCCACATTATGACACAGCAAGAAGTCCCTTGTGAGATGTCAACATCTTGATCTCATACTTCCAGGATCCAGAACTGTGAAGAAGAAATTTCTATATATTAAAATTGCCCTCTTGGCATTCTGTTATAGCAGCACAGAACAGGCTAAGACAAGTAATCCGCTCCTTTTCTTCTTTGGTAATATTCCATGGCACAGATGTGCCACAGTTTGTTGAAACACACTCACTATCAAAGGATGTTTGAGCTAGGTTTCAGCTATTATGAATAAGCATTTGTGTGTAGGTTTCCGTGCAATGTAGGTCTTCACTTCCATGGACTGTACTCACCATCTGACTCAAAGCTGATACTACTATCATTGCACACATTCCATCTTTCAACTCCTTTCAGAATTTAATAGTCAACTGCATTTAAACAGTCATTTTCTCACTAAAGAATAGCCTCAACTCCAAAAGTGATGAAATATGATTCATCTCTCTATATCCTCCACCATCACCAATGAATACCAAGAAACCAATAAATCCTGTGCTTAACATATGGCAACTTTCAATTCTGCAAAAAATTGTCTGACTTATTTTTGAATTTAACATTGCAGGGATAGCTTATATTTATCTGAGTTATTTGGGTTGGTGGGCTTTATTTGAATGTTTCCCCATGAATCAATTCACTGTGGCTAGAAAAGCAATACTTTGTGTATGTACAATGACAGTTGCATCATTAGAATTGGGGATACAAAATCCCCAGAAGGAAAGGAAAATGTTACCTGAAGAAGATGAGAACATAAATATTTAATGAACTAGTTAGTTGATTAACTTAAATATATCTATTATAGTCTACC
>PVKS010024936.1:0-30477 GCA_004027875.1 Aplodontia rufa | reverse complement strand
AGGTCTTTGGTTTCAGATTGTATAAGACAATTATTGGTCATCAGTGATTCATTCTACTTGTTTGACCTGCGCTGTGGGCTTGATTCCAACATCAGCAGCTAAGGAGATGAGGCCTTGCATCCATCCACTCAGCTACTCATTCATGCACTTAATAACCAGATTTTGAGGGGCCAGGGTGCCTCAGAATCTGCTGGGAGCTAGATGCACATTGCAAAGATGCAGGCTTGAGCCTTCCCCTCAGAGAGCTTCGCAATGAAGGAGAGATACACCCTGAATAATCATAATGAATGGTGGGCACTAAGCAGGGAAAGGAGAGATTAAAACAGGCGAAGGAATCAAATTTGGGAAACTCCACGGTCTTGTCCAAGGAAGTGATCATTTAAGCTGAGATCTGAAGAAGGAGAAATACAGTCTGAAGTCCTGGGGGGAAGAGTGGTTTGGGCTAAAGGGACAGCATGTGTGAAGGTCTGGAGTCTGGAAAGAGCTGGATGGCATTGATTAACTGGAAGAAGAAGTGGCTGGGAGGACCAGGGCTAGGTAGGGACAGGGTGAAGATCAAACAGGGGCCAAAGTAGCCAGGGTTTGCACCACAATAGGGGTTTTGCATTTTCCCCCAGGTACAATGAGTTGCCACTGCTAAGGCCAGGCTTGGGTATTTTATGCACCTGTGCAGGTGTGACTTCTGTATGGGCAAAGCAAAGGACTCTCGGGTCAGTCAGAGTTCTGTTTAAATCCCAGATCTTCCCCTTCCCTGTCCCAGGGTCTTCATCTTTAAGGCAGGATAATACTTTCCTACTGTGAAAGTAAGGGTGAAGCACCTAGACGGTGGCTGGGAGAGAACTGACTCCCTGTATGTAATCATACAATGGTTAGAAAGTTAACTTTTTTAGCTGGTATTATTATTGTTAATAAAAATTTAGAAGTGATAGCTAATTATAAAATGCAACAGATGGTATGAAAACCTTATTTATTTCATAATTTACTCAACAATTACTCTTTTCCAAAGCCTGGTGTAGAAAGTGTAGCAATTATGACGTTACTGCTCTGACTGGAAGGTGCTTAAGGCTTAGTACAGGGGCCAAGGGTAGAGAAATCTCCCCACAACAGGGGGATGAGGCTGAGACTGGAATCTTACTCTGTGCAAGGAACAGTGGGGTAAAAGGAGCTATTAGCATACCTGTGGTGGGTGAGTCAGTGCCCAGGTGCTGGGAACCCGGGGAGGCACTAATCAAATGGAGTCACTACCTGGTCTAATTTCCTCCAGAGAAGGTGACTTGGGAGCCCAACTCATGCACCTGGGAATAGGAGTTCCTCGGATGTGCAGCCTGCACCCAGCAACACACAGTCTAGCAGTGCAATCCCCCAGGCTATCCTGAGTAACAAGAGGGGCGTTTGATGAAACAGCATGTGTGAGGGAGGAGGAAGGAGATGTACAAGGCATGCTCCTGATGACCGTCACAAGGGTCAGCAAGCATGATTGGTTTCTCCAGCTGCAGAAGTTGGTCTTTCACAGACTTGGTTTGGATCAAGATTTTGCTGTGGGTACCTGCCTTACTCCAGCATTGCACCATTCACAGACAGTAGAGTCTTTCTCTGGCTTCTTTGGGTGCTATTTATTCCCATCGGACAGACCCTTGTGCATCCATGTGCCATTACGTGGACTTACTGATTATGCCCAGGTTGGGCAATGTGGCTAATGAATTCAGTTTCCATTGAATGGAAAAATAAGATGAATTGCTTAGGATTACCTCCTTTGTTTGGCGACAACCTCATCATACTTGTACCATTTCTGGACAGATGATGTTGTACATCAAAACTTCCAAATCGGTCATCTAGTCTATTTCTGTTGGGAGAATCTGGAAGATTAGGAGAAATGTATTCAGCGATAATTTGTGAGTTTCTGCTGAGTTTGCAAACTTGCAGGTTCATGTGGGAAGAACAGGACCTTAGCGGAAGTCTCAAACCCAACAGGGAGGAATCCAGCTTCCTGGAATGACAGCCTGGCTCATTTTCACTGTGAGGCTTGCATGGGGTTTGTAAAGTACCTGAAAAAAATTGTGCAGTTTTACCGTTGATTAAGTATTTTTGAGAAAAATCAGCATTTTGAGGCTAATCTATGAGGATGCTTTCCAAGTGTGTAAATATTTAAAACATTGTTTTGATGTTTAGAAGAAGGCAGATATAATCACAGTCTGCTGGAGATAATGGGGTCTGGAGTAATCATCCCATTTTTTAAGGGGCAGCACATTTTCCCACCATAGACCTCACTCTGCTTCCAGAAAAATCAAGTTTCAAACTCTGGAAAGAAATCAGCCTTGTGAAATCTGCCCCATTATTCAGGGAAGATTCTCAAGAGACCCTCCCCACAAGGTAGTGACAATGAGGTTAAGGGACCCCTGACCATGGGTCTGTAAGTAACAAGCCATGTAAAACTTCTCTGTCTTGGTCCTTTACCTGCCACTGAGAGGTCACTGGAGATGGCAGATGCCCACAGCTCGACAAGGTAACATTACCCAGTGCCCTGGAAGTTAACCCCAGGATCATTACATCAGCAGTAAATGTCACGTTGTTGATACTTGATCTGCCACATTCTGCTCACTACAGAAGTACTGGCAGAAATAGTTCACTCTGCATTGACCCTGTGCAGGTTCCCCTCTGCCTTGTCCAAATTCCATTCATTCTCTTCCCTGTGGTCCATCTGTTCTCATTCTCTGTGTTGTATGCCTGGGCCATCTTGTTCTTATGTCAGGGCTTCTATCAAAATTCCCAGAAATGCCTCATCCTGCCTTTGCCATCTAAAAATAAAAGATAGTCTTTACAAGTTGAAGCTCTTTGTGTGATGCCGGCATCCCAGGAATGGCCCTTCTCTCAGTATGTGAGGGGCATTGTTTTGCTTGTTCTCATTTCTTGTTCAGTCTCTATCCGCTCACAGCTCTTTCAGATGCAAGGATCAGAAACTCAACTGGCTTATACAACAAACAAAATGCTTTGGATCATTTAAAAAATGTTTTTATTAGTGCATTGTAGTTATATGTAATATTGGGGTTCATTTTGACATAATCATACATGTGTGGAATATAATTTGCTGCGTTTCAGTTCCCAGAATTTCCTGTTTCCATTTTCCCTCCCCCTTTTCTCCTTCCTCTTCTCTGCTAGTCTTCCTCCTATTTATTTTTAGTTTCTGAAGTTGGTGTTTATTAGTTATACACAAAGGTGAAAGTCACCGTGGTCTATTCATATGTGAACATAACCTAATTTGGTCAATTTCTTTTCATAATTCCCCCCTTTCCCCATCCCTTTTCCCCTCCCTGTTTTATTCCACTTTTTTAGTTGCTATGATGATTGGACCTGACCAGAACAGTTTTAGGAGGAAAGGGGGGTTTATGTGGGGGCACACAGGTTCAGAGGTCTCAATCCACAGGAAGCTGGCTCCACTCCTCAGGGCTCAAGCTGAGGCAGAAACAGCATGGCAGGCAGGAATGGCTCCAGTAAGCAGAGGGCTCAAGGCGGAGCAGAGAGAGAGAAAAATCCATGCCAGATACAGAATGTATACCCCCAAAGGCACCTTCTCCAGTGACCCACCTACTCCAACCACACCCTGCAAGCTTACAGGAGCCAGTTAATCCCCATAAGGGAATTAACTCACTGATTGGGTCAAGGCTTTTATAACCCAATCGTTTTGCCTCAGCCTTCCCGAATTGTCACACATGAGCCTTTGGGGGACACCTCACATTCAAACCATAACACTCCCCCTCTATTCCCTTCTTCTGCTTCACTGATTTCCCTTCTACTTTCATGGAATCCCTCCGCCTTTCTTTCCTTCTTTTGATCTAGATTTTGCATATGGGAGATGTCATTTGCCCCTTGACTTTCCGAGTTCGGCTTATTTCACTTAGCATGATGTTCTCCGGTTCCATCCATTTACCAATACTTTGGGTAAATGAAGAGCAGCCTGCAAACAAAGCTAGATCCGAGTATCAAGTATTCTCTCTCTCTCCCTCCTTCCTTCTTTTCTTAACTTTTCTTTCTTTCACCTGCATGTTCGGATTAACTCACACCCACCCACACTCATGTGTGAGATTGCTGATGAGTTTGAGGGTACAAGTATAAGAGGGAAGTGAGTCTGATGTGAACACAGGTTCTGCTCACCAAGCCGCACATCCTGGAACAAGGCCAATCTCTAATTTATAGAAAGGCACTCTCATTGCTGTGCTGAGCTGTGTGCCGACAGGACTGTACTTCTATTGATCCACCTAAATGTGCCCTCTGTATGTGGGAAGGGTGCTGAATGTGTGTATCCACCCTTCTGCTCTGCTTCCTCTGCCTGGGTTCCAGAGGGCACCATGCCAAACCCAGGGTGTGATACTCATCAGCTCATTTTTAACCCTTTGCAATGACTAAGTTTAGCCAGATTTGGGTGAAGCATTCAACCTTGAAGCCAGGGCTGGGGTCAGTCCCACAACACATCAGAGACTGAAAGCAGGAAACAAATGGTTTCAAATAGGCAAATCTAAGTGTTGTTACCCAAGGGATGCTGTTCAGTCAAAAATATAGCAGTCTCCCACATAACAGAATCCCCTGCTTGTGAGTCTCAGGAGGGGCATTTGGTCCACCTGTGGTTTGAACTGAAAGAGGTACTAATGCTCTGCTGAAACATGAACCCAGGGCTTTTATAGTTTAGCAATCTAACATCCTTCGTCTTGGGCTCACACGCAACTTGGTATCATGAACTAAGAAATGACTCCTCTCTTGGGAATCTCCCCATGGCAAACCCTGCTGTTAATATGCAAGATGCAGACTGAGACAGCTGTACACCTCCACGTTGCACTGATGGAGGGTTGGGATAGGGAGTGTGTTCTTGAAAGACTAAATTTAAAGCCCAGATTGGACAACCCAATAACTTGGAATTGTTCATCCTCCGTGAGGGTCAACATGTTACTACAAACACAGCAACAGAGTCACATCCAGGGAACTGCAGTATTTTCCCCCAACAAGCATTCGTTTCATGCGACCAAAGGTCTGTTAAAAAGCTTTGAGCAGTCTTCTAATTTAGCCAATTGGAATCCTCTATAAAATTCTGTTTTGGATATGAGTTTAGAACTGTAGAGAAACAAAATGATTTTGTTTTGAATGAGATCAGCTTTATTTACATTAATAACACTGCATAAGCTGGGTAAAGTACCACACTAAGCTTATGAAAATATTGTCTCATTTAATCCTTCCATAAGCCCATGGTTTTATTATTATGTTGATATTATTAACCGAATTTGACTGATGAGGAAGCTGAAGCTGCTTCACATTTGACTGATGGTTAATAGTGAAGCACACTGACAATCCAGGCTCACCGGACATCAGTGACCATGTGCTGAGTTCTCTTTCCTGCTGTGTTGCCATGGGAAAGCTTCCAGCAATTTCTGAGAATGATTTACTCATTCAAAGTGGCTGAGATTTGCAAGACTTTGCATCCAAGAATCTGTCGATTACTGAAGTAACGCTAGCTAGTTTCGATTACGAGTCTTTAAAATGATAATTGGTCCCCCAGCAAAGGGCAGGTTCACAGGCTCAAGGGAAGACTTTGAAATCTGGATAAAATCTCAGCTTGGCCACCTGTTGGACTTTGGAGATGTCACTTCTCCTGTCCACAGTTAATGTTTTTATGGGGATAATAGAAAAATATTTTCAACAAGTAGAGAAAATAAGATCAAGTAGACAAGGGGTACAACCTAATGCGTGATCACTAGTTTCTTTTCTATTTATGTTAAATTTTTGAAACTTACGTCTTATCATTAGCACTTTCAGTTTTCCACTTTCTGAAAAATTTAAATTTAAATTTAGGACAAACACCATGAAATATTTGAACAGTTACAAAGTTCAGGTTGCAGACAGTTAATTCTGCTTCAGACTACAGGTGATATAAGAAACTCAATATGGCCTATCAAAGCAATAGAAGGTGGTAATGTATTTTTATAAAGATTTAAATTTGTTCTAGAAGGTATGACAGTCAAAGACCACATGAACAAGCTGCGAAGACTTCATAGATATTAGACGGGGTTATTTTCATTAATACAAAAAGCTTTTGTTTCATTGAACATTCTAGAATCCTTGAACATTCAAGAATCATATGATATTAGGATTCAAAAGGCCCTTGGACCTCATGCAGGCCAAGCCTCTCGTTGATTAGTTGGAGATCCTGAGGTCCAGAGATGGGAATTTTTTGCTCAAATCATCCAATGGTCAGTAGTACTGCTAATTCCCACTCTACCTCTGGTCCAGGTGGACAGAAAGAAGTACTTTCAAACACCATTTTGGAAGAATAGCGGTTATGGTGAAATTTCCTGTCCATTCTGAAGGGTAGAGGCTGCCATGAAATTCTACATCCTTATTTGTGACACAGCTGTCTAATCCACTCCGAGGAGGAGCTTCAGGAACTTCAGCACCTGCTGGTCTCTGCCCAGCGTCAGCAGTCCAGTGGATCTGCAGGCCAAGAGTTAGACAGTTTTCTCCTCCCTTTAGTAGGATTAAGTGATCTCAAAGCTCAGAAGCTTCCTTTCTCCTGGTTAGGAGAAAGAACACTCGCAATCCTGAGAGTGCCCAGGGCTGCTACCTAGAGGGGACATCTATTTTCAAACATTTATGGGGGACTTGGTCTGTCCATCTCAGGAAGTCTGGGACCAGGCCTTTAAGGAAAATGTGTCCAGGGTGATGCCATATTTCTGCTTCCCAGAGGCAGAGATGCTGCAACATTAAGGCAGCCAACGCCTGGGCCAGGATCCGGGAGCAGCTTTTTGGGGAGCTGGGTCTATGGGGCCAGATGGGAGAAACCACATCCTGCTCCCGGTGGGAACTGGACTGGAGAGAAGGACCCGCGCGCATGAAGAAACGCATCAGACGCTTGGCTCCGTGGGAGACCTGGAGTCTGGAAAAGTGCAAGGTAGGGCAGGCATTAGGCACAGCAGGATGCTGGTGTTCCCAGGTGGTAAATGCATGGGAAAGAGGCTCTGTATCCTTCCAATCAGAATGAGAAGGTACACATGTAATTGTAGGAGGGTTGCATGACTCATTCTTGATGTCATTTAACAGAAGATAAGAGGCACTAATCTTCCCAGGTACATAGGAGAGATGCTGTAACCACAGCCCAAAAGGATAAATGAATGGATAAACGAGTGAGTGGATGGACGGGAGAGTGGTTCATGCCTATGCCCTTGATCTGGCACCACACTGCAATCCACAGACATCCAGGGGAGCAACCCAGATGCTAATGTCTGGAAAGAGCCAGGCGATGGCCATTGTGCGCAAGCACGATTTTATTTTTATTTATTTATTTATTTTTGCCATTGAGCATTTACAACCCACACTGCTGTGGGCATTATTTATTGCGCTAGCAAATCCTGTAACAAGTTTTACAAGGAAAATCTTTAGAACTCAGCAGAATCTGCAAACTCAAGCCAGTTGACCCACTTAGTCCACACTGCGCTGAAGTTGTCTTGATTTTCCAGGAGAGCAAAATCCGGGCAGTGCCTGGGAGTTTGCTCTAATGAAGCTCCCACTGTGTTGTCAAACTCACATCTTTGCCTTTTAAGGGATGGGGAACCAGTTGGATCTATTTTGAATGGATATAGAAAAAAGCTTGTTAATCATTGTTCATGTTCTTATCGAACACTCGTAATTTCAAATATTCAAAGAGGCAGTCCTTCCAGACACTGGGATACTGGCTTATTTCCTTCTGAATTCATCCTAAGGTACAATGTTGACTGCATTCTCTGCTCTGTAACCCCAGCATTTATTTCATTCATATTAAAATACCCTTATAAAACCTAATGAGAAAATCATATTTCACTTGCTCAGTAGACACTGGAATTTTTAAACCATTGACAATAAACATCTGGCAGAATGCAGTATTTTCCCCTTAATATATTTCTTAGGAATTGGAGGCAGGGAAAATAAATAAGTGGCTTGCTCACTGTGTGGGTGACAGCGCCTAAGGTTGGCTCTGAAACTGGTGTCTCAGGCTGTCCAGCCCTTGTCCCCTCTCTAGAGGGGTCCGCACACAGACGTACCCAGTGTGCTATCTAACCCCATCTTGGCACCATCTTTGGAAATTACTGTAAATCCTACTTAATGGAAGGTTGTGGGTTTTTTTTGTTTTGACTCAGGGATATTATATTTACATTTACTGTGTCCTTTAGGATTTAGTATTTCCCTCCCTTTGCATCTAAGTCTTAGTGATTGAGGAAAGGAGAATAAACCCAGCAAACAGGCTTTAATTAATCTTTTTCTCTGGTCTTATTTCAGGACAGGCAAGACAGAAAGGGTGATATTTCTCAAACCAATGCTGAAAACCAAGGTATCAAGTTTATTATTTATCTATATTTTCTTTTTAATAACTAAAACTATCTTACTAAGGGTATTAAATTAACATTTAGGGAGAATACAATGCTTCAGGTATAGAGTTGGCAACATTAAGATCCTTCATTTTTGTGTTTCCAGGATAAAGAGGAACCTACCTATTCTAGATCCTGACACTCTGTTAGGGGATGAAGTTCGTATTAAGTTTGGAAATAGGAATTTAGGCAGAGGGGGCTGTCATGTGAATTTGCTATATCAGGAAGATATTAAAAATGTCTCCAAACCATCCAAATACATGCTCAGTAAGTGATCTAAGACACACAGGAGGAAAATAACAAAATATCTTAGAATAAAAGTGGGTGAAAGAGATATCCTGTACTTTTTTCTTTTAAGAGAGAGAGGGACAGTGAGAGAGAGAGAGAGAGAAAGAGAGAGAGAGAATCAATTTTATTTAATTTTTCATGTGGCCTTTGTTGCTCCAACACTTTGTGGTGTACGTGGTGCTGGGGTTTGAACCCACGTCCTTGTACATGCCAGGCAAGTACTACAAGTGCTGATATCCAATACTCCAGCCCCAATATCCAATACTCCAGCCCCGATATGCAACACTTTTTACCCTGAGTTCTCTGATTATGAAAATGACAGATATAATAGTCATTATTATTTTCTTGACTTAAAGAAAATACTTGGAATTATTTTTGATGTTAATTACTTGTGTAATTCTTGCGGAGAAATTGGACTGCGTTGATTTGCTCACAATGAAAGCTTTATTTTCTGAGGTCATTTTGGCACAAACACATCTTAACACGCACACGATACCTCGCAGACTTTATTTCCAAATTTCCGTTTTCCTCGAAGACTCTGCCTTTTGGTTCCAACAATCCCGGTCTGTGAATTCCATTGCATCCTATGCTGCAACCAACGTCTCTTCCTCAGCCCAGTGACAACTTAGCTTGACTGGTTTACCGCCTGAGTAGCAGGTTTTGTGCTAAGCTTCCTACCTTACCAGTCTGTGGTAACACAAGCCCAGAAGTGAAAATTTTGGGCTCTAATCCCAAGTTGCTTTGGGAGTCCCACCGTGACACAAAATAAGGCATGACATTGTAATACACTTTTATTTTTGCTGCACCTTAAGCCCCACAACTCCAACATCAGTTAAAAAAAAAAAGTCACTGTTCCACCTCTCCAGAGCAGAGTCTAAAGAGAGTGCAGTGGAGGGACACGTGCACTAGCTTCAAGCAGACTATGGCTGTTTCATCCTCTGGTCCCTGGTACAGAATCCCTGGGCACCTGTGACCCTAGGACTCCTTGGTATTTCCAGTGGGGACCCTAAGTTGGGAGCTCAGCTGAGAGGGAAGAAAGGTCTGTGGCTTCCAGTGGGGACCCTAAGTTGGGAGCTCAGCTGAGGGGGAAGAAAGGTCTGTGGTTCCCCACCGTGGCTCTCCAGGTTCCCATCCTCATGGGAACATTCTCTCTGCATGAAGCAAAAGCTGTGATAGCTATCACTGTGAGCAACAGACACTTTCCTTCATCCACATGTGAGACTCCTGGATGAAGAGGAAGTTAAAAAGCTGAGCTCCTTTGCTTGAAGGAGCATTGCAGTCATGAGCAATTTGCTTGCTTTAGGGACATTTGGGACATGTGAGTGGAGCAGGATCCAGAAATGCAGGTAGTTCTGTGCTTGGCTTGAACCCAGACGTCCCTGCTCTTGGACAGTAAGTCTAGGTAGGCATGCAGATGAATGCAATCCAGTGTATTCCCAGTGGTGTAGATGTGGAAACCGTCTGTATCTCTTAAAAAACAGGAGGTGGGTTAATTGATTATGAAATAGCCACATAATGGAATATGCGACCACCATTTAAATTGTTCAAAAAACTTCAAATGGAATGGGAAAATGCTCATGACATAATCTTTTTCTTTTTTTTTCTTTATGTTGATGTTAGGGATCAAACCCAGGGCCTTGCACATGCTAGACAGGCACTCCATCGTGGAGCCACATCCCCAGTCCTCATGGGTGTGACCTTTAAAGAAAAAAAATAGTAAAGAAAAACTGCAAATGTAAAATTGTTCTTATGTTAAAAAATTATATGTGTGTGCATGCACATGTGAATATGAACAGAAAACATATCGGAAATAAATCAACCAGTCATGGAAATAAATCAACCAGTCATTTGGAAGTAAATCAGTTGTGAACTGTTAGACCAAACAGCTTGGAGATTATGAGACCTGACTCAGAGAGAGTTGGTTCAGATTCTGCCTCTAGTCCTTAGTAGCCATACGATCTTGGGCAAAGTAACTAGCCTCTCTCAATTTTCCATTTGTAAAGTAAGAATGAAATAAACAGCTCTAGAAAAACAAACATCATCTGAAGCATTGGGTACCAGGAAAGAGCTTACTGAATGGAAACTGTATTATCACTCTCCCTGGATACATGGGTGATATTTGTTTTATTTCTCACCCCATCGTGAGTTTTTCCAAGCTTTTAAACTAAGAAGATCTGGCTCCTACAATTAGGAAAACATCCAAACATTATTAAGAGTGAACAAAGTTCACTCTCCATGCAGAAGTCAAGCCTGCATGGACCTAGAGCGTTGCTTTACTGATTCATGAAGGTGGGTCTTGAAATGTTGCCCTATGCTCACTTGAGAGCTGCAGAGGGGCCAGGTCTGGTCACACCCGGGCCTTCTGGGCTGAATCAACTTGAAGGTTGTTGGCCACACCCAGGCGCAGGCTGGGGTATCCCTTTCGGGAAGCAGTGAAAGGGCATGCTGAGCAATCCACAGCTTACTGCTGCCCCGGGGCACCGCTCCGCTCAGCAACGCAGGCATGAGCTGCCGCCCTGCCTCGGGATGTCAGATGGCTCATGCCAAGACCGTGTGTCCCTTTCTGCTGCTGCAGATGAGCTGATGCTAAAGGAGGCTGAGAGCGAACCTGACGAGGTGGCGGTGGACTGCACCCAGCTGACCTTCTTTCCCGCCTTGCATGAAAGCCTGCACTCAGAAGACTTCTTAGAACTGTGTCGGGAGAGACAAGTTATTTTACAAGAGCTTCTTGATCAAGAAAAGGTAAGTCTTGCTATCACAGTTACTCTTTAAGACTATCAGGAGAGAACCAAGCTGTCTGCACTAACTCGGGGAGTGAGATTTGCTCTCGAGTTTTATTTGACTTACTGTCAAAGACTGTCAACCAGAGAATCAGTGAACCAATGGAACAGACTCCTAAATCGGTGGGCCAGGCTAAGGGAGCAAATGGAAACCTATGTACCGTATCAAAATGTTTAAAAGTTATAACTCAACTAACCAACTGTTAAATGAAATCTGCTCCGACTTCCCACCCTGACCTTCATAAAAACCTAAGTGGCCAGATTCAAGTTAAGAGTTCTTGACCTTCTGGTAGTTCAGACCTTTGGGCCTCTGCTCAGAACCTGACTACGCTGAGAGGGCCATCCTGCATGTTGAGGGGCACTGGCACTGTGTGGACACATCACCCAAAATGTCCAAGCTGTCCCTACACCACGCAGGCCCAGGGGTAAGCACATGTGTGGCACTGTCTACCTTCCAAAGGACAATGAGCTAAAGAGACAGGTGGGGAAAACTAGCAGGAAATCCCTGGCCTTGGGACATGGAACTGGGTTTGGGGATGTCAGTCTCTTGATGTGAGTGTTTATTAATCAGGTTTATTAAGTAACTTTACATTACTACAAAGGAATACCTGAGACAGGCTACTTGTGGAGTAAAGAGGTTGTTTAGGCTTGTGGCGCTAGAGGTTCAATTCCAAGATCGGGCAGCGCATTGGTCTGGACCTCTGGTGAGAGCAACGCATCATGACAGGAGTGGTCGACTGCTGTGAGCTTCGCGGCATCCCTTGGACTCACCAGATAATATAGTAAGACTGCTTTATTTTATGGCCAACTGATTCATAACCTAATTTAATTTTTAAAGCCCCTTCAGAGCAGTACCCAGGTTAGTGTATGGTAGGATAAGCAATAACGAGTCTCTTCAGGGAACATCTCTGGAATGCCACCCAGCATATGTGATGTGTCTGGGACCCACCTGATGCCCATCGTCACCTTCCAGGCGAGCATCTGCAGACAGCCAGATGTCCATAAGCTTTGGAGGCCCGTCTGGGGGCTCCAGCTCTCACCTCTCACCGGGCTGAGGACAGGGTCTGAGATTTGCAGTCATGGCCCAGAGCAAGTCGCAGCCCCAGTCTCTTATAACCACAGATGCTCTTGACATTTGTCTTGTGAATGAGAACCTCGACTTGACAGATTGTTCCACTTTGTGACATTTCCTTCAGGGGTCTTATTGAAAGGGATGAGGGTCTAGAACTGACTTTCCCCACCCGTGAGGCAGGACGGCATCATCTGTAGTAGCTGCTCTCCCTTCCTCCGCTGTCATTGACATCAGCTTCAGCCTTTCTGGCCAGAGCTGTCACACAGCAGGAAGCTGTCAGGAATGCTGGTAGGAGGTTTGCTGAGGCAGCAGGGATCCCCGGATGAGCAGACAGGAGCAAGTGAAACCCAGTGGAGGGTGGGGGGAAGTGAGCTGTCTAACTGTCACTTAGCCTGTGTCCCCTTATCTACTGGGAGGGGCTGGCCCTGGGGAGCCCAAGTTAGTGTTGGCTTCTGGGAATTGAAGCCAGACATTGGGCAGCTACGCGGGTAAGGCCAGTCTCACTGTGTGCATAGCTGTTGTTTGCAAGAATCGTTTTGAGTTGTTTCCCTGGGCTACGCTCGTTGTCTCTGGTTTCATGGCAAATTGGAGGTCTGATTTTCTCCAGGCTCAGTGGAACCAAATCACCAGGCAGGTCTGCTCTCTAGAAGCAGGACAGGGGTGCAAGTGGGCCAGGCTTTTTGGGATGGGAGGTGGAGGCTGTCTCTGCCATTCACAGACCCTGTGACTTTGGGTAAGTGACAGGACCTTTCTGATCCTCATCTTCTTTATGTCACTGTGGGGTTATACACAGTGTCTTATCAGTTTGTGGTAAAGATCAGTAAAGCACTGTGTCCCTTCCTAATACTCTAATCTACAAGGAGGAAGCTCCTAGAACTTGCAATTTCTATTATTACTGTATCTGTTGCTGTCCTTGTAATAATTATTTAAGATTTATTGTCATACATTCCGAAGAGTAAGAACGCTGGGATCTAAGACAAAGACCTGGGAAGTGGGAGGGGCCCTGTCAGTATATCAACGGAAGCACTTCTACTTAGACTGAATCTTCCACGAGGCAAGCAACGACTATGTTGAAGAAATGGTATGGTGCATGTTTGCACAGAATGGGTGAAATGCTGGAGGATGAGACAGAGGGTAAGAATGGAGCCCAGAAAATAATCTGACCATCTGGATGGGGCCCCTCTCAATGTTCCAAAACTCACAACAAAATGCAGTATTTTGTGAGAAAGGGATGTTGATGGGCATAGAGCGTGGACTGACTTGCCATGAAACAAGTAGACCCTTGGATTTAAATCATGAGGCTGCAAGGAGCATGAGGCAGCAGGCTCCAGGAACTCATGTCAATCTGAAAATCCTCAGGCCAGACCAAGGAGATTCTGCACTAGAGGAGAGAGCCAAGTAGACCAGGCTTCAGGGGCCTCCCAGGCCTAGCACTCCCCCTCCTCTCCACATCTCTCCCAGAGAGACACTCCCCTATGTATGCTCCACCTGTTTCACCTGAAACCCAGAGGCCGGCCACCTCCAGTATGCCCATCCCCAGCACATCTGACCTGGGGCGAGGTAATGGCTCTATCCTCTGGACTACCCCCAGGACATTGTCCCAGTTCTAAGTCTGCCTGTGACTTCCTTAAATGATGGGACAGGATCAGATTCCTCTCTGTTTCTCCCCTCCCTGCATGGGTGCTCTGGAAGGATCTGCTGAACTGGAGAGCTCAGCCTGAAGGAGGATGGTAGGAGGTTTGTCCTGGGGAGCTAGCTGGGCAGTGTGGGGGCTGCCTGCCCCAGCCTGACCTGGGGCTGCTCTCACGGCCCTCAGGACCTGCCCTGAGGTTTAGCGCACCCTCATGTCACTTGGATCTTGGGGTGTGGCCATTTGGGAGCAAGCAGGGCCTGGAAAGTGACTGTGGGAAACCTAGAACCTCCACCATGGAGGCAGAGGCTTGGGAGTCATGCCCAGGAGAGGAACCGGGCACAGGGAAAGGGTGCAGACCAGACTCAGGGCCTCATTCTGCTATTGATTGCTATTATTAGCAGAGATATCAATAGGTAGATGTCACAAACCCTTCCTTTGTGTCTTTTCCACACATAGTCTCTTCCCACCTCAGCATGGCCCTGTGAGGGGGCCCATCATTGCCATCATACAAATGATTGTTCAATGGAGTTGCTGGCGTTCCATCTCACCCTGCTCCTCCTCTCTGTTCCCATAGCTTCCTCTCTCTCTCTACAGTCTCCTACCTCATCATGCTGGGTAAGGGACATAAATCTTTCACCTCCTGATCCTTAAGCAACCTTCCCATGCCTGGCTTGGAGACATTGCTCCAGGCCTTATGTGCAAGTTTTGTAACTCTTATTCTGATTAACACTGGTACCAGAAGGCCTCCAGGTGCCTCAGGAACATGGCTTCTCTGTCTGCATGTGTCCATCTATCCTCCTGCACATCCCTTATCCCTGGTCTTTCATGGTCTTAAGCCTGGTCCACTGTGGCCATAGCCCTGGTCTATAATGGCCTTCTCCATGGTCCACCATGTTTGTTTTTTTTTTCATGTCAAGACCAGGAACTAGAAGATAAGGAAAGAATAATGGGTGTACTCACCTTTAAACCGTGAACACATTCAAACAAATATACAAAAGTTCACCCAAGGCTGTGTGTGTGTGTGAGAGAGAGAGAGAGAGAGAGAGACCATCTACATTTCAAAAGCAGGTATCATGGACTTATGTTGAGACATTTTGTAGCACGTATCTATGGTAAGCTGAGGATTCTCCAATTCAAATGTCTCCACAAGACCTTCGGGCTTTTCTAAATTTCTAAGTGAAGAGTGCCGCGGACAGAGTTGCAGCAGTGTGTCCAAGCTCCCCGTATGGAGACCCAGCTCCAACTTCCCCTGCCGTCTCAGAAGCGCTTGCTCTCCTGGGAGGATCCTCTGGTCAACTTGGTGACCTATCCCTGGGTGACCTGTCCCTGCTGGAGGCCTCTGGAGCTGAAGGCTGCACCAGGGCCACAAGGAAGCTGGCAGGGCTGTACCTCCAGGGCGGGAGCAGTTTAATTCATTTCTTTGTGAGAACAACAGAGTTCCAAATTGCCTCCAGCATCCTTGAGACGGTAATTATTCAATTTTTCTGTGCCGTCTTTGCATCACTGATTAATGATTCCCAGAATCACCAACATTTCTCTGCAAACAGCTCCATTTGACATGAAAGTGGTTGATTTAATGCTTGCTAACTTTGGGTCAATGTCAGTCACCGTATTATTGGGGACCATCCCTCGTACCCCTTCACGCCGCTTCCAGATCCATCCAGGGTTTGAACATCAGTGAAGGTTTATTTTTTCTGTCGTTCTCTTTGATTACACGAAAAATTAAACACATGATTTTTTTTTCAATACAAACTCATTGTAAAATAGGAGTTTGACCTTGGTAGAAATGACCAGCTCAAAGAGATATTTTTGTTCTGGACAGCGGAGAGCTGCATCCCCCCACAAGCTCTTCCCAGGTATTTTCAGCTGAGTCTGCTTGCAGAAGGTGAAGAAGGGTTTTAACCTTGCCAGTTGACGCTTCCTGTCTGGGCGAATCACCACGAGTTTCTAAACTCACAGCTGTGTGCATCATCCCTACCTATTCCTTCCCAGACTCTCTGTGGCATAGTGGGTAAGCCGGGCAATTCCAGAGGTGGCCCTGTGGCTTCCCCAGACTCGCCTCCCCACCCTTACATATTCACATGTCTCCATACGTGCATGCATCTGTATGCATGCATGCATACAGATGTGCACATGCACACATGTACAGCTGACCTACTCTGATTCCACAGAACTGTCCAGAATCTCTAAACACGTCTAGCTGGTTCAAGATCTGTGCCATGGAACGCTCCTGTCCTGTATTTTGTCTTCTTAACCCCTAATGCCAGCCTTGGGGTGACCTTGGAAACACTTTCTGACATCACTGTCTCCCTGATCGGGCTGCGCAGGAGACCTTCCTGTACATTACCAGAGTACCTGTGCTTCCCCTCCCACGCTGTGCTGGGAGACCCACGTTGGACTATCTGGAAGCATGTTTTATTTTCCTCTGTGCCTACCAGTGAGCAGAGCACATGCTGGCACTTAACGAATATCTCTTAAGTGAATGAAGGAACAAATGGATGAGCGAATTATGAGCAATATTCTTTCTCAGCCTAGCTGGTTGCCGATGTATCAGTTTCTCAATATAAGCTCTTCTTACCAGTTGCATCAGAATCTTCTGGGCAGCTTAATAAAATGTGCTTTCTAGAGCCCACACTAGACCTATTGAATTGAAACTTCTAGAGACATAGCCTGGGAATATGAATTTGATCAAGCTGCGTCAGAGACTCTCATCCATACCAACTTTTTGAATGAATGTTGAGAACCCTTGAGTCCAAGTTTCTGAAATGCCCTGCTAGAAATCTGCTCTGATTTCAATCAATTACCAATGAGCAAATTATTACCAATGAGCAGGTTGTGGTAGGTAGTCACAGTGTTTTGAACAGTCTTCAGGACTTTGAATAGGTTCCACATTACCTTGAGACAACCATCAAGATCCAGGACATTGCCACTGCCACCTGCTCTCCCACTCTGCAGAGAAAAGTGGGTGGCTGAGCTGTTCGCAGGTTCCCCGTGGAAGTGACACAAGCAGGCAGGCAGGGGGCAACCCTGCTCCTTGTCTCAACCTGCAAAGACGTGCTTCTGTAAAGAGATCCGCTCACTGCATTTCTTTTCACGTTTTAAGTTGATATACATATAGAAATAGCATCCCCTTATTTTAGTATGCATTTCAAATTATTAGTGTGGCTGAAAACCCCACCTAAAGGAGATCAAGATAGAAAAAGTAGACACCCAAGTTTATGGGTAGCCAACACAAATGCAATTTATGTAGTCTGTTCCCCTTTTTGATACTTAACTTTTTCTCAATAATCTATGCTTTGTTTTGTTTGAAAAACGAGGATATAGTTGGCTTTCCGTATCTTCAGGGTCCACATTCCAATCAACTGCTGATCAACAATAATTTCTAGAATATCATGACTGTACTGAACATGTCTCAGCTCTTTCCTTGTTGTTGTTCCCCAGACAATACAATATGATGACTATTTACACGGCATGAACACTGTATTTGGTTTTGTAAGTCATCTACAGGTGATTAAAATGCAGGGAGGTCATACCTAGGTTAGATGTGCATAATATACCATTTTATGTAAGGAATTTGAGCATTGTGCATTTTGGCAGCAGTGATGGGAAGGGTTCCAGAACTAAACCTCAAGGGACAACTGTACTTATTCCACGTACACATCCTGATAGCATACATTGAGAGCAGAAAAATGTAGAAAGAGGGACAGATGACACATGTGAGCGGAGCTTTCTTTGAGGTAGACTTGCTCACCTTGCACTCAACCTAAGTTATATATACACATGAGCAGCGCTTGATGGGTACCCCCGATGTCCTCTCTGGACCTCAGTTTTTCCACTGAGGTCCAGTGTTGCGCTAAATTGCATGGTAATAATGCAAGTGAAGACTTCAGGCCCTTGCCCTGTGCCCCCTGTGGCCTGACTTTAGGAGAGCGTGCTAGTGTGAGCCACCATTGAATGTCCCGGAGGACTGTGGCCCCACCAACTTCTGCTGTGGTGCTCCTGGATTCCAAGCCATCAGCTCCTCTTCATGCACAGAGTGAGGAACAGCTACCTCCTTCATTATCTATTCATCAGGAATGATAAGAGATCATCCAGCAGATCTTAAAAAAGTTCTACTTATGAAGCAGAAGTTCCACTCTTCTGAAAGTGATCAATAGCATCATGGTGTGAGGGATTTCTTAATCATGAGTAAACATAGGGATGGAGCCCCCCAGGGTTAATTTAAATGGAAAAGCAAGGTAATAGTTCACTTCGGTTCATTTTCCCATTTTTAAAATGCCATTTCTTTTCCAGAAGAATCAATTTTTAAGCTATTAACCCAGCCCTCACTAGACATTTTTCTTGTGGTTTGGTTTATTCTGGTTGTTACTTAAGTCTCTCCAAAGGAAAGTACCAGATCATGGCGTGTGATCCAAGGTCTTGTTGCAGACTCTGTGGAGATTACAATGGGGGCCTGGGAAGGGAAGAAGTCCATAGGCCAGGGCTGGTACCAGGGCTTCATATCTCACTGTGTGAACTTGAGGATGAAGTGTCTTCTGACTGTTTGAACTTGAGGATGAAGTCTCTTCTGAGTCTTAACTGTAAAAGGCACAAAAGAAAAAAGTTTAAACAGCTTATAATACTCCTCTGTTTAAATCTATTTGTGTTACTATAATGAAATACTTGAGACTGGGTAACTTTATAAAGAAAAGAGGTTTATTTTGCTTATGGTCTGAAGGGCCAAGGACTCTCATCTGGTGATGGTGTTTTTGCTGGGAGAGTGATGGTTGCACAAAGTATCCTGTGTGTGTGTGTGTGTGTGTGTGTGTGTGTGTGTGTTTTCTGATCTCTCCCCCTCTTCTTACAAAGGCAACAGTATTCAATCTCAGAGACTCCACTCTGATGAATCTGTCTACTCCTACTCATGTCTTAAAGGTTCCACCTCTAAATACCATAGTTGGATTAAATTTCCACCCTTCTTGTTACCTCCAAGTGGGGGGTTAAATTTCAACGCATGAGTCCTTGGGGGACACATTCAGACCATTTCAAAACCATAGCATCCTCCTACAATGCTGGGGGGAGTGTAAACCAGTGCCACATTGCAGGAAGCAAATGGTATTAGCTTTCAGAATTTAAAATGCCCACACCCTGTACCTACAATTAGGCTTCTAGGAGCTGATTCCATGGATTTACTTGTGCATTCAAAGTGATATGTATGGTGCAAGAATGGTCCTCCCAGCATTGTTTTCTATGCCAAAGCATTTCAGTAAGAGATTGGTCAAATAAATTGTCTATATCCATGCAACAGAATAGCCCGTACCTGTTAATCAAGATGAGACAACCCTACAGGAAATGATAAGGAAAGATCTCCAAGATGGGTTATTGATGGAAAATGTTAGATGCATAACAGTAGTTATATGAATATGTAACTTTGTAAAACATATGTGAACAGCATGCACATAGGTATTTATAAGATCTTCTGAAGAATGTATAGCTGCTCCTTGGTGTCTGATGAGGTTATGTCCCAATAAACCCTTTGTAAGTTGGAAACATGCTGAGTTGAAAATGCACCCAGCGTACCTAACCTACTGAATGTCCCACCTTAGCAACACAGCACGGTGTGGAGTGTCGTATGCTTCCCCTTGTGATCACGGTCCTTGCTCAGCAACAGGAGAAGGGATCGTACTGCATACACGTGTTGCGTTCAGCCTTGGGAAAGATCAAAATTCCAACTTCAAAGTATGTATGAATATTGCTTTGGTACAGTGGAAAACCATTAGTCAAGCCATCATAAGTCAGTGACGATGTGTACACTAAGGAGTTAATGATGCTTGCCCCTGCAGAATACCAAAGGGATGCTGGGAACCCTGCTCAGTTGTTCAAGTCCCAAAGTAGACATTATCTATCCTTAGTCGTCCTTCGTCCTTTTTTATTGGCTCTCCACAGTAAGTTCAGTAGCAGACTAGACTAACTTCATCTTCTTGTTTGAAGCCACCCACTTCTCTCCCTCCCTTCCCACCCTGCCACCTGATCTCAGGCCACATCGTCTCCATAAGACCACTGAAATGGTCACCTGGCTGGACACCCTCCTTGCACTCTTAACCCTTTCCAATCCATTCTTCACCCAGAAGCCAGCTCTTTATTTTAGAAATGAGCGCACCTACATTTTCCTATTACAACCAGAGTAAAACCTGGAGACCTTCTGAGAGCATGCAAGGTTCCCATCACGGGGCCACTTCTACTTGCCGACCTCCTTGCAATCAGATGAAATGCTCTTGTGCTCCCTTGATCTGTGTATCCTGTCTCTGAGTTCTGGATTGGATATTCCCTTGGCGGCCCCATTTCCATTCTTCAAGTCCCAGGATCTGTATACAATGGTACCCTCTTCAAGTTCCTCTCTGCCTTTTATCATTATTACTCTAGTTTTCTCTCTCAGCACATGTTACAATCTGCAATAGTTTCCTGGTTGACATGCGTGTCCAGTGTCCACCTCCCACATTGGATTTTCTTTTTTTTTATTTTATTCAGAAATGTATTTCTTGAACAATCAAACAAGCTTCTAATGAAATAATATAATATATATTATAAATTCTGAAAATTAGATTTACCCCCAAGAGCCCCCCACAATTACCCACCCTTATCCCTCCCCCCACTTTCCTCCTTCCCTATCCACACTGGATTTTCAACCCCATGAATGCAGTGTCCCTACCTATGTTGTTCACCCTTTATCTCCAAAGCCTGGCTCAGGGGGCCTGGCATGGAGTGGGTGCTGCTGAGTCCATAACTGTTGGATACAGAACCATCTGGATGAATGAATAAAACCGTCGCTGAGTTCATGTGGGACTCATTGGCTTGGAAGAGGTGGCTTGAGGTTCAGCTTCTCCAATAAAGTAAATTTAGGAGAAGCCAAGAGAGCCAGCTGTCTGCAGGAGCCTGGGTTATAGGAATTGAGTTTCTTGGCTGGTGGTTGTTGAGGATAAACAGTTCAGCCCTGGCTCTCCTTGGATCATAATGGTTAATGCTTATCTTGGAACAAAACCCTTAGGGAATATCTGCTTTCTGGCCTTGGCTCTGACTTTGACTAATCACACTGCTTGCATGAGTGGGAGAATGGGTATTCAGGGTGGGTTTTCCAGGTTTCCCCCTGTGGGCTCATCCTTGCTCCTAATGGTGAGCAGAGAGCTCAGCTTTAGTCCTAGCTTATCCAATTTACCAGGTTTTAGCCCATGTTGTGTTGCTATAACAAAATACCCGATGTTGGGTAATGTATGTCTTAAAAGAGGTTTATTTTGGCTCTTGATTCTGATGGCTGGATAGTCTAAGTCTGGCTCTGGTGAAAGCTTCAAGGTGGGGAGCATTGCATGATGGGAGGGAGAGAATGGGAGCTACTATATTGTGAGACAGGATGCAAGGGAGCTAGCGGAGGAAAACAAACTCAATTTATAACAATCTGTTTTTATTTTTAATCTTAAAAACATCCCCTATTTCAAAGTCCCCACCACCTCAATATTGTTCCTCTGGGGAATTTAAGCCTTAATATGAGTTTCCTGGGGTGTGGAGGGGGAGGCACATTCACTCCATGACTCTAGGCAATTGATTTTTGGTGAGATTCTTTTTTTTAAATTTATATTACTATTATTTTTCTGAGCTGGAGACTCACTTTGTGCTCCTGGAACAGCCAGGCTCAAGCGGTCCTCCTGCTTCAGCCTTCCAAGTTAGCTTGGGACTACAGGCGTATGCCACTGTGCCCAGCCTTTAGTGAGATTCTTACCTCCTGAGAATTTCTTACCTCTCATTTTTCTTCCAACAGTATCAGTCCTACTTTTGCATAGCTGGAATTAACACAGAGCTACCCTGAGACAATGTTTGCCTTGGCCTTACTCTCCATCCTTTTAGAATCCCATCATTTATTCAGTCACTTGCTCCTTCCTTCAGGGACTGAGGCGCTTAGCCTTTACCACATGAAGGAATCTGGGTCATTTCACAGGTCAGGTTCTCTGGGAAGCAAACTAGGAGCCCAAGATGTGCGTACAGGACATTTGTTGAGAATGAAGTTTACAGGACTGTCCCAAAGAGAAAGGGTGAATCCAGGGTAGTACCAGCAAAGGCTTCAGCTCATGGGCATGTTCCGTGTGCGCACCGCTTGACTCTGGCCCTCTCTCCCTCCAGGTGACACAGAAGTTCTCCATGGTGATTGTGCAGGGCCACTTGGTCTCAGAGGGGGTCCTGCTCTTTGGCCATCAACACTTCTACATCTGTGAGAACTTCACCCTGTCTCCCACGGGCGATGTCTACTGTACCCGCCACTGCTTATCCAAGTGAGTTCTCCACTTCTTCCAGTTGATTCTTCCCTGAGCCCCATCTCCCTTGCAGTTACTTCTACGTCTCTTCCTCCCTCTGCCCCCTTTTTTTCCTGAAACTGAGCCATAAGATGATAAAAATGGAAGTACTTTGGGTCTATAGCCATAAGTCATCCCTGAACATGGATCCCCAAAAGTGTGGAGTGACACATGGCATCCTGTCGTGTCTCTCCTCATGTAGGACATAACACAGCATATAGGTATCTCTTCTCAGGTCATCTGAGAATGCACAGTAGCTTATGCATTCAAAAATTTATTGATTGGTCATTCTATGTAAGATGACAGGCACTGCCCCATTCATTCAGAGGCACATGAGTGTAACTGGCAGCATAAACAGATCCTTTTGGAAAGAGTTTTTGCAGCATGCTATCATCAAATCCTAAAATATATGCCTCTTCACGGTGCATGCTTGCAATGATGGGATAGGAATGGTGGGGCGAGGGAGGGCTGCCTGAGGAAGTGGCTAAGATCTGGTGCTTGAAGAAGGCGTTAGAAATTGTGTCCCCTTTACACTAATCAATACCAGCTATCTTTGTCAGGAAATTCTGAGATCCTTCTTCAGCGGAAGATGTGTTTGGTCTCTGTGGGTTCGCTTGGGTTTATGAAGTACATCCATTCAAAACCAAATTTACCGTGTTTGCACTCTTTCCAAAAGTCCAATGTGTGCTTACGCGTGATCATTTCTTTTGAAGATATTTGGGTGAAGATTTATTCCTGCAGAGATGGCTTTGCCGTTTATGGCTAGCAAAGATTCCAGTGATAGCACGGTAACTTTTAGCCAGGTGACTTTCAAACAAGCTCACCTCAGAATCACGAAGAGAGCTTGTTAGAACACAGATTTCTGGGCTTCGTCCCCCCAACGCCACCCAGTTTCTAATTCAGGAGGTCTCAGGTAGGACCTGAGATTTTACCAACTCCTTAGCTCAGGCTAATTTTACTACGATTTTAGAATACTGACAGAGGAATCAGAATCCCAACCTGCTAATAACTAAGTATTTTAAGTCCCACTTGTCATATGATTTCCAAGCTATGTCAGAAGGCAAGAATTGAAGGAGTGTGGAAGAGGAGATGTCAGCCCCCCCGTTTCGATTTAGATTTGCTTTATGATGCTTGGCATGTTTTTTCGCTGTTAATTTCCATCTTTTATTCATACCAAACGTTCACCAACTGCTGCAAGTCTTCTGTGCCTCTCCAAGTCAGGAGAAGCATAATTAAAACTTGGCACACTCATGCCGTCTCGTTGCTCATGTTTTATTGATACTGATCAATAAGGACAATGGGTTTGCAAACCTGCCTTTCTGAGAGCAGCTGAAAGCCTTCTGCTGCACCTATCTGCCCCCGTGCCCTGTGATGACTTGCATAATCTACCACTTCACTCCTCACCTCAGGTTTACATTGAGCTGGCGTTGGATAAGATCTTATTGATTAGAAATATCATGTTTATAAGGTGCACCTAATCCTGATCAGATTGACTATCTCTGCATTTTTTTAAAAGAGGGAGACAGTGAGAGAGAGAGAGAGAGACAGACAGACAGACAGAATCAATTTTATTTAGTTTTTCTGCTGGGGCTCCAACTCACGTACTTGTGCAAGCCAGGCAAGTGCCGTAACCACTGAGCCACTGCTCCAGCCCATATCTCTGCATTTTAGTAGGTGCCCAGTAGTCAGGTTGTATATACCCATTTGATTTCGCAATTAAAAAGAGACTTCCCTTGTTTGGAAATGCATTTTTCTAGAACGCAAGTAGGAGTGAGTGAGGTATTCCTACCTGGGAGTATCCTTTGAAAATTGCACGGGTAACCGTGGTTATTATGACCTCAAAGAAGTGTTTGTTAATCAGACAGTGCTTTCTCTTTGGGGGTCCTAAGAAACTGGGGCTCCTGCAGAAGCTCTTCTCAGAGACGCTCTTAGATCATGGCAGATCAATGGGGATTGTGTCCTATTTTGACCGTGGAGACTCAGGAAGATGCATAAAGAAGCTTGTTAAAAATAAAGCTAAGTCAACCCTGAAATGCTTCTCTAAAATACTGCCAAAGTACAGTTGTGCATTAGACCTTGAAAGAAGCCCTCTGATGTGCCATAAAAATATCCCAAATAAAGTTCAAAAACACTGCAATCTCCCCACTGGAGACTCAGCTGGCATACGTTGGTACTTTCCTCAGAAAATGAGAATCTTCTAAGGAGGTTACCTTGAAATTTATATTGGGTTCTTTTCCTGGAAGCCTTGTGGCCTGGCTGGGCGGATCTCCTCACTCATTCCCAGTCCTGTGGGCTGGGCCAGCAGGGCCACCTGGACTGGAGCTCTTCAGCTCTTGAGTGTCTGAGCCTGTGGTCAGCAGCACTCAGGCTTCTCAGGGACTGACATACTTATGAAGCCCTTCTTTTATCTATCTTCAAAAAGGACATTTTAATCAGATTTTTTTGGTGGTTGTAAACACAGATTAAAATGACCACACGGTCCAGCTGTATAGGAATGTAACTGTAACTGAAATCAACTTTATTTCTCAGGTTCCTCTTTACGTGAATGCTGAAAAATCTTCACCTGGCACTGCAAGGTTAATCTCGTGTACAGATCGCCCTCTTTGACAAATATTTAGAGAAATTCTAGACACACACACACACACACACACACACACACACACTCCCGGGGAGGTGGGCTTACTCTGACATCTTCCAAGGGACACCTCCAGAGATTCCACAGAACTATCACAGTCATCTCATCTCTGGGCCACCTCCCACCTCCTCCAGGACACTTCTCCACACTGCAGGGTGAGTGGGAAGCAGGACTCAGGTGACACAGTGTCCCTGCTCTACCTTGTGTATGGGTCCCTGGCCACTCCTCCAGGCTTCCTCCTCCCCATTTAAGGCCTGGCTTTGGAGAATTTGAAGAATGTACCCTGAGCCTTCTCTCTCACTCAGGCCTGGATCTTACAATCCAAGTGAGCATCGGCTTGCAGATCATTGTTACCATGTGATTAAGCAATGCTTTAGAACTCAGTTGACCTCTTTGTCCCCGCCTAGGTACACCCAGCAACTCAGGACGTTGCAACAGGAAAACTCTCATCTGGAAAACTCAGAGATGTGGAGATGGGGGAAGTGGGTCCATGGTACTGAAGAGCCACATGGTTTGACACCTCCTCACACAGCCCTGCACCCAGGGCAACTTCTCAGGGCCCTGTACACCATGCCAACATTGTCCTCTCCCCGTTCCTGATGAGGCCAGCGCTGCCTTACTCGCGAGGGCAGGGATCCACGTGTCAGTGCCCCCCAGTGCCAGAGTGGACAAGCGATCAGAAAGGGCTCAACAGACCGATGGGAGCCAGCACCTCAGCTGGCATGAGCAGAGCAGCCAACCTGTTCCCAGAAACTTGGATGGGGCAGTGGAGAGCAGAAGGGAGAAAGGGGCTGTCAGATGCTCTCATGCAGATATCCCAATATGTGAATCACATTTCTCATTTCCTTTTCAGTATCAGCGATCCCTTCATTTTCAACATGTGCAGCAAAGACAGGTCTTCGGACCATTACTCCTGCCAGCGCCACAGCTATTGGGACCTTCGGGAGATCCGGCAGGCCCGCTTCCTCCTACAGGTAGGCCCAGGGGCTCTGACACGAGGGGGCAGGCAGGGGACGGACCTGAGGCTTGAGGTCCTGGCAGCACTGAGCACCACCTCCATGAGCGCGCTTGGGATCTGTGTGCAGCCCAGGCCCTTGGAGAGACGCCTGCGAGTTTCCAGGACCTATATTGTCCCCCAGCTGATTGGGGTTCCGGTTTCCTCTGCACTTCCTTTCTTCCAGGCCACTGGCTGCTGGGCCACTCTCTGGCTCACTGTGTGACCTAGGATCCACCCTCTTTAACTTGTTCCTTTATTCCACATACCCCAGGGGTAGGGTAGATTCAGGATGACTGACAGTCCAGTGCAGCCTTCTCTGCTCTGATCACATGTCACCGTCACTAGGTCCCCTCCCCTGACTTCCCCCACTGTCTCCCTTCTCTCACTGCTCTCCTACCTCCAAGCTCCTGGTCATTTTCTAGGCCAGGTGGTTTTAGATCTGCTCACTGTGGTCTCCGATCAGGGTCTCCCAGAGCCTCCCTCCTGGCCTTCAAGGGTTTCCCCCGGACACTCAGCCCTTTGAGAGGGAGAACTCTGCCACCAGCTCCTCCCATCACCCCAGGTGTAAGACTCAGTGACAAAAAGAGGAGGAAGAACTGAGGCTCCCAGTGGCACCCTGCACAGCTTGCTCTCATCAGCCTAACTTCTGCAAGATCAAAGCTGCTTCCCCATCCCCAGGGTCTCCAAGGTGCGAATCGAGAAGATGAGGAACCACGGAGGAGCAGGGGCAGGGCCAGGAGTCCTTGCTGACCCTCTCCTTAGGGAATGAGTCAGTTCCAAAGCCTAGCAAAGGAGGCCTGTGTACCCCTGATGAGCTTAATAAGGGTGCATTTCACTTGCGAATTTAATTAGGATGTGTGGAGCACTTTAATTCATCCTACGAGCCTCCTACAGGAGGGCTCATCATTATTCTCTCAAGCCAAAGCTCAGGGACCCTTTCAGGGACCTGAATTCTAGAACGTTCCAGCTGCCTTGCTGATCAGGGTCCAGCCATTTGCTCCGGGTCTAGGTTTCTATTGTGCCTTCTTCTTCCCTACAGCTGCTTTTGCCTACAAAGGAGTTGGTTTTCCATTTACCCGACCTTCCTGAGCTCTTTTGCAAGAATAATGAGCTGGAGATGGTGCCTGGAAAAGGCAGGCCCCTGGGCTTTGCCCCCTCTGTGGCGTTTGGGGGCATCTCTTTGAGCTTCTTCACCCTCAGTGAACAGGAAGTCAAGCCTGAGTCTTCCCCCATTGCACGTATAGCGCTGAGCACATTCAGAGGCACATAGTGGGTCCTCAAAAGTTATTTTTTATGTCTGCCTTATCTGCTACATACAGTGGCACACAGGTTGAGCAAATGAGTTTCTTTTCCTCTGGTAAATGGTGATTATTTCCAGATGGTTAGTTCTCCTGACAGTGGTGGAAGCCAGAAGTACACAGGGGGTGGTGTGTTCACTGCCAGGTGTGGCAGGGGTGGCTGAGGGGGGAGTTTTGAGAGCAAGGCTACCAATCAATCAGCTAGCACTGCTTCTCCCAGGAGAAAATCAGAGCCTGTCACTCAAGTCGCCAGGGCAAGCTGTAGCCGCCATAGATTCTACATCTCTTCCTGTTTGCACATTTTTTTTCTTTTAGTAAAGGACAAAAACCGAAGGCTCTTATATCTACCAGCAGAGGAGGAATCTTTTGCAATATCGTTGTAAACCCCTCCCCTGTTCACAAGCGTTTTAGTGACCTGGACTTGGAGAGTTCACTCCCCGTCAGGTTGAAGAAGGATGTGATTATGATTGCCTTCAGGAGCCCATCTCTAAGTCTCACCCTCTCTGTCCAGGACTCACCCCTCTGGCCCTTCCTGTAGCCCTGGGAATGCTCTCTCCATGACCCCATCTCCTACCCTGAGGGGTATCCCACATACGCATTCACTAGATCCCTTATTCCAAGTTTCTTATTCATATCATTTGGAAGAGAAAGGAGGGAGAGATGGAAGGAAGAGAGAAGGTGGGGCAGAAAAGTAAATTGTAAGATTTTATTCAGGCATTAATAGCCACATTGCTGTGTCAGTGTGGCCACATCAAGATTGCACAACACATACGGCTCTGAAAACCTTCTCACCAAAGGAAGTCCAGAAAGCCCATAAGTATATGACAAAATGCTCTACATCATTAGCTATAAGGGAAATGCAAATCAAAACTTCAATGAGATTCCACCTCACTTCTGTTAGAATGGCAAAAATGAAAAATACAAATAACAACAGATGCTGGAGGGGCTATGGGAAAAGAGGAACACTGTCACACTGCTGGTGGGACTGCAAACTGGTTCAGCCACTCTGGAAAGCAGTGTGGAGAATCCTCAAAAAATTAGGGCTGGTACCACCTTACGACCCAGATATCCCATTCCTGGGTATTTTCCCAAAAGAGTTAGAATCAGCGTATTATAGTGATGTGTCTTCCTCAATGTTTATAGCAGCTCAATTTACTATAGCTAGATTATGGAACCAACCCAGATGCCCCTCACTCGACGAGTGGATACAAAAACTTTGGTACATATGTACAATGGAATACTACTCGGCCATTACAGAAGATGATATTATGGCTTTTGATATCAAATGGATGGAGATGGAAAAAATTATGCTCAGTGAAGTATCCCAATCTCAGAGAGTCAAGGGCCGAATGGTTTCTCTCATCTGTGGAAGCTAGAACACACTGAGAAGCAGTATGTTAGATGGCTAAGCTAATAATGTCAAATTATATGATTCTCAACGCAGTAGGCGGATGACTCCCTAGGCTACCTGGAGGCGTAGGGTGGGGGACAGAGTGGAGGGAGGGCTTAGGAAGGATATCTAGGAGACTGGAGGGTGGGAATATGGGGGAATCATCTCAGAAGGAGATCTCTAACCTCCACGAGATATACATCTAACACAGGGGGTCTTCTGAGGGAAACAGAAACATGGGGAACCCAAGTGGGGCATCCATGACATGGCAATAGCCTTGGCTAACTATGTAAATACACATTTGTTCTTGAATGTTTGACAGTGTTTCCCCCTCAATTGTAATTGCGTATTCATCTAATAAAAAGAAAAGTTTCCACAACACAGTGGACTGGGCAAGACCCCTGTGCCCCTTATGTCTACAGATGATCTTACAGTGCTGTCCAAGTTGTGTTGTCCCCACTGCACCAGCTTCCTGGAGTTTCTAGGGAGGTGACCCATGGTTAGGGAGACCAAGGCCGTTACCCAGAAGTGAAAGTGTCCTGAGGGCACAAGTGGGCGTGCTCCTCCTTTCTCTGTTTCTTGCTCACCCCAGGAAAGGGACATTCACTTCCTGCTCTGGGTAAAGCAGGTGTAGCCCAGGCCGGGCTCCCTGCTCTCCCACCCATGCTGCACAGCGCCCAAGCATCCATCAACAAAGTCTCTGTAGCCCCAAGCGAATCCAGAAGCAAGGATTGCCTGCCAGAGATCCTCAGGACCCTCTGCCAGCGGCCCTGTCACCTTGAGACCTCTCCGTTCTAGGAAACATCAGGAATAATAAAAAGCATTTCTCTTTATAGGATATTGCTTTGGAGATCTTTTTTCAAAATGGGTATTCCAAGTTCCTTGTCTTCTACAACAGTGATCGGAGTATGGTCTCCAAAAGGTAAGGGATTAAAAATTCTTCTTCCAAAGAAACTGATCTTAAACCCAGGGATCACTTAGGTCTGTTCTCAGGAAAAATCTTACCAATCATAGCAAACAGGTTAGATACAAGGATGAACTTCCTGGCCACCAAGCTACTGAATCCTAGGAGAAGGTACAGACAAAATATAGGGAAGCTTTTTCCCTAAATCCTGAGAAGTAGGTTCCATTTCCACCAGCTGAAGTGGTTTTAGGACAGTAGTGAATGAAGGGAAAAAAAAAAAAAAAGAGAATACATGCACTCTGTTTCAGAAACTGGTTGTTTAATGGGCCTTCCAGAATGTTCTGGCTTTATTTTGTAATTTTCCAAGTAATCTTTTCTTTGGCTTAATCTTTCTTTTTGATCCCAACTGCCAATTTTAGTTGCTCCAATTTTGTACTTCGTTGGAGAGAATTCCAAACAACTAATCTCCCAGCTGTGTAAGGAGCAAAAGATGCTGAGAAGCCTGCTATTTCAGCTCAGTTCCTCCTCTGTTCTTCTTTCTCCAGCTAGAAGAATCCACCCAAGATGTGAGCCAGTGTCCAAACTCAATGCTGAAAGTTACATATTTTTATCATTATTAAAGCCATAGACACTCAGATTTGTAAAGGATCTAGAAAGCACAGAAAGGAAGGTCGTGAGCAGGCCACACTGAGGTTGGAGGAATAGGGAGAGGGTGGTGACGTTCCTCTCCACGTGGGCTGGAAGTTCGGAGGTGAGACTGGACTCCCCGTCTGGGGTCCCT
>PVKS010024935.1:0-30471 GCA_004027875.1 Aplodontia rufa | reverse complement strand
GGGGGGGCACTCCTGGGGATAATTGCAATATCCAGAATATATACACATTTTATATTATTTTGTTAAAATCTTGTAAGATTGTTCAAAAATAAAATAAAAATAATAAATTTTTTTAAAAATTGGCTTTCTCTCCCTCTTTCTCTCAAACAAAAAAATCTGCAGTCTTTTTTTTTTACAAATATATAAATTACAAAAATTTTATGATATTTTATTTGCAACTATAAGGTAATATTTACAGGTTCCAGGCACTGGGACCAGAGATCTCTGGGGGTCATTGTTCAGCCTGCCACAGGCATCTGCCATCTATGCCTGGCCCACAGGACTCTCAAAGTCCCTTTCTGAAGCTCCCCAGGGATGCCCATCTTGAGGATACACATAACATGTTTCTGTTTACAACTGCCTGAACATGAAAATGCCAACTTCCTTAATTATGTGACTCTAAGTAAATTCCACTCATGTCCCCTCTACATCTATTTTCTTCAATTATTTATCAGCACAGGCTGGCTCAAGGATGCAGCTCAGTGTGCACATTTTTCCAAGATGACAAATATACTCAGGTTTACAATGAGTTACAATCTTTTCTCTAACAAAGATGTTGAAATTCTTCCCCAAATGCTCTTGAAATACCCAGAAATGCAAGAGAAGTGAATGGCCAGTGCCCTGAGCCCTGAAGCATTGGGATAGAGGATTTCCTTGTGTGGTTTTAGTGCAGTACAACATGTCCATGTGTGCTCTGTTGACAAAAGCCGGAAACTGTTATATAAAAACTTATTTCCCATGTGGATCTGGGCTAGAGTTGCTCAAAAGGGGAGCTTACAGAAGAAATGAAGCAGTCATTACTTTCAGGTCATAGTGAGCACACCTGGTGACAGAGACAGATATGGCTTCCAGCTGCTGTAATGCTGGCCCGATCAAACAAGAGTAGCCCCAAGGTCCACCCCAGGGGAAGCTGCCTTCCCTGATCTCCCATCAGCCTCATTTGCAGTCACCCTGGCGACTGGACACACACAGGTTACAAGGATTTCCTGCAAACTATGACCCACCCACCCATACCAGGGTTCAGGCAATCCTGCTTAATGACCATTTCGCTTATGTCCTCTAGTTAGAATCCTTTTCAGATTCGACTTCCTCAGTTTCTGCCAGCTCCAGGCTGTATGAATTTGGACTTATATAAGCAAACCTCTTGTTCTCACAGTATTTTAGTGTTGTCTTCTCTAAGCCCCAACTGATATGTAGAAATAGAGTGCCCATAGACAGTTCAACAGGTAAGAGAGAAACAGAAACACCTGATGGTGTTTCTCATAGTTTAGTTTGAGATCCTCCTACACCAAAATTATCCAAGGTGTCTTTTTTGAATACAAATTCCTGGACTCCACTTCAGACCTACTGAATCAGTCTCTAGTGATAGGGACCAGGATTTTAGCAAACACGTTACATGATTCTTGTGCAGACACAAGTTAAAATAATTGTATAGGGCTGGAGATGTAGTTCAGTGGTAGAATGCTTGCCCAGCATACATGAGACCCTGGGTTTAATCCCCAACTCTGCCAAAAATAAAAAGTTATATAATTGCTAAGGTTTAAAAACTTTTGGTATCATTAAAAACAGTATGAACACATAATAGTAGTGTGTTAAGAATTATGTCATACTAGAAATTTAGATTGCACTTTCAAAATTTACTGTAAAATATTTTATAATGCATGTTACTGTCATTGAAGAGAGGCTCCCAAATGGCCAACCTTCGAATGAGAGCTAAGGGACAGGGGTGTCCTGGCCATACAAGTAAATCGCTTGTCCATTTCCTGGTTCAATGAACAAGCACTGACCTCCTCTTATGTGATCACTAGGGATAAATAAGACCCTTTCTTGCCCTCATGGCCTATATTCTTCAGTATGGGAAATATAAATATGGTAACAGCTTACTACATTACCATTTATATGCTTCATTTTATTAACACTATAAGACACTCACCTATTCATCTTCCAGGTATGAAAAAAAAAAAAAATCAAGGCTCAAAGAATATAAGCCCAAAAGTCACCTTGTACTCCTCACCTCCCCGCCACCCTGCTCCCTCCAGTGTAACGTACCTTGGTTATGGTTTAAAGGTGCCATGTGTATGAAGGTTGCAGAGCAAACTAGCATGATGGAGACCCTAAAGTGACTAGGTATGATTTAAACTACAAAGCCATTCTGGAATAATTCTAAAATCTTATCCACATCCCTTCTTCTGTCTAGAATTAGGTAGTTATGAAGTAGAATAATTTCATTACCCTACAAATCCACAAAGAAATGCTTTGTTCCTTCTGCTCATACCGATGGCTTTGTTGGGACATCCTGATAACCCTCTCTGCTCCCCTGTGGCTTGTAGGAGGCAGGCAGCCTGGATAAGCAGAAGCTTGATGCCTTTCAGCAGAAGGCCTGAGTCGGTAGCAGTATGAAGGTACCATTTGCCTTGGTTGTCCTGACTGCTAACATCAAAAGTCTCCTGTTAGAGGACAGGCTCCTCCTGGGATGAAGAGACTTCTGTGCTCTCTATAAACCTGAGCTGGAACATGGAGACGTGTTGCTCTCTCCTCTGGAGGCTCTTGACATTCTGATAATAAAATTGCCAGTTACTATTGAATGACTATTTCTTTGTATTCTGTAGGTTACTCTGGGAACTCCAGGAGGCCATAACTACCAGAAGAAAGGCTCATGGAATTGTGGGGATGATCATGAGAGTTAAGTAGGGATTCCAATCAGGGATCCAGGGACCTGGCCATGGTGAGGTTCTTATGCTACCAGACTCCCAGAAGGGTCCTCACTGGACCTTCTCTGGCTGGGCTTCTCAGAATCCCCTGTACCACAAGATCCCTTGACACAAAGTGGCTGGAACATGCACCTCAGATTTCCTGTTACCCTGCTAAATGCCCTGAGCACAAGGTTTACTACCCAGTTCTGAACCAACCTCAGCCTGAGAGCTGGATCCTGGCCCCTGGTCTTGTTTATCCTAGACTCGGTATCCCAAGGTCAAACACTGCCCAACATGTACCAAAGACAACCACAGCTGTTAGCTCACTTAGTATGACCTTGGCACAGAGTTCCTATAACCCCCCACCATTTCACTGGGCAGATATGCCCAGATAGAACCTCCTCATTCTCTCTCCCCCAGGGTCCTGGTGGCCATCTAGAACTTGAGAAAATGAATTTCTGTTGTTGAACCACCCTCTGTTATTTTGTTAAGCAGCCTGAGAAGACAGACAGCATTGTTCTGAGCTATAATTAAAGCCAACAAAACACACTACGATGGGTGCTGTGGTGGAGGTAAACATCGGGCAGGACTGGACTAACCAGCCCTCAGGAAATATATGAGGTCTACAGTTGGATCCTAAGGAATAAAAAGAATAGAAAGTGTTTTCAAAGAAAGATTTGCCATGTGAAAAACCCCGAAAGTCAGAGAGACCATGGCTTCAGTGGTCACTGAAGGAATTTCCATCGGCAGGAGGGCTGAGGAGAAAGAGATGAGTGACAAGAGGTGTAGGAACGGAACCAGGACAGGATGAGAAAGCCCCACAGGCCATGTCAACGAGTCTGGAATTTATTTTGACAGCAAAGAAAAGCCACTGAAAGAGTTTTTTAACAAAGTACTGATAAAATAGGTGGTATGCACTAGAATGGTCTCAGGTAGTGAGCGGTATGTCCATACCCAACAACACAATATTAATTCAACTAATAATGATTGAGGACATGCTATGGGCCAGGAGCAAACATCCTGCTTCATAGAAGAGACACATACCACGAGTAACTGTATAACATGCCAAGCAGCAGTTAGAGAGTCCAGAACGAGTGGGAAGGATGGGGGAGTTTCCAGCATAATTAGAGAATACTTTGATAATAAAGTTTGAGCAGAAACCTGAAGGAAATGAGGAATGAGCTGGTGAGATCTAAAGGCGAACCTCCCAGGAAGGAGGAATTACAAGTGCAAACATCCTGGGGTAGAAACAAGCTTGCTCCAGAAATGCCTAGAACGCTGTAGTTGGAGCAGTGAGAAAGGACCAGGGGGAGAGCTGAGGACAGAGAGGTCAGCATCTGTACCTTTTTGGCACACACTCAGTGCCCTCAACTCATGGGCTGCAAGAGCATTTCCAAGACACAGGAAAGAGGTGAGATTTCAGATGGGAACAGGAAATATACAAGATTAGCCTATAGCATCTTAGAATGCCAGAAGGAAAGGAAATACTTACACTTACTCAAAAAGAGGGGTTCACAATAGTGGAGGTACATCAAAAGGACAGAGGAGCCAACTAACAAGCTCTCAATAGCTATTTCTGGAATAACTTGAGCAACAAAATCAATTATTGAAAAAAATCGAAAATTTTTCTCTTCTCTGTGGCACACTTCATTGCTTCAGAACCAAAGCAGCTCATCTTGGATCCAAAGTCTCTCTTAAACAGTTCTGACAGTTGCTGACCACACTCCCTGGTCTGAATTTCCACAAGAATCAGGTTAATTTTCACCCTTACTCCTCCAGCCGGAGGAACTGAAATCCAACCCAAGCAGTCCAGAGAAAATTGTTCTGAAGCATATACTGCATCTGTCTTGTTTCCCGGATTCCTGCCCTCAACCAAACTCTTTCTTCCCTTTAAGCACACCTCTGCAGACACACGGAATTCCATGAGCATCTGAAAACACAATCTTCCACACAACTTCCCACGAATTATGCCAAGAGGTGAGCTTCCACCAAGTCTATAACAAAATTAGAAAAGAGCTTCCACCAAGTCCGTAACAAAATTATAAAAGAGCTTAAGGACTCCATAGTGAGTTTCCATAGAACTACATTTCCTCTACTTGAATTCAGTTTTGAGATTGATTCGGTTACAGATTGACTGCTGTAACATATCAAATCTCTTAGTGGTTGAACATAAGAAGAGCATCTTTCTTACTGAGCTGGTGATTAAGCTATTGTCTCTTCTCCAACCCCGCCTTTCTATACTCAGCTTGGTGGTGTGGGGCAGGAATTCCTCAAATCACATTCTGCTCTGACAGATGTTTCCTGCTGGTTCTGCCAGTAGTGAATGACAGATGGAAACAGCAGGGATGGAGAGCAGATAAGGGGCATGTCCCTTCATGGGCTTGTTCTGCTCATTCCTGACTTTTGTGGGATTTCATTTTGTTGTATCTGTCAAACTCACCTGAGTACCACTTTGGCTGGTGACAACAGCTGGCTCCAGCTTCCAGTTCTTTTCCTCATTCCCAGTTTGAGCTTCATCAAGCTCCCAGAGATATCAACACCCCTGGCCCCTCAGAGGTCTGGATGCCAACTCTACACTTGCTCAATTGTAATCCAGTGAAAAGACTTCAGGGCAACAGGTTGTCGCCCCCGCAGGGTTCTGGAGCGGGGAGCTGGTGGAACAGCCTGGGGGACCTTAGCCGTTCCTCGGGGGGCCAGCAGGAAATTGGGAACCGGCCGGCACCGGCAGGACAGGGCTGGGGAAGGGGGAAGAAGAGGAGTCGCTCCATGCAGCGTTCCTGTGCGAGAAGCGGGCAGAACGACCTTGCTAGCCGTCCTCCGAGGGGCCGAGTTAGGGTGGGGATGGGGCGAGGAGTCGCTCCTCGCTGCACTCCAGAGCGAGGAACGGGCAGGGTGACCCAACGCTGGGCCATCCTCCGAGGGGCTGAGTTAGGGAGGGTTGGAGGGTTGGGGAGCCAGGAACAAGGGGGCGAACGCTGGCGGCTGGTCTCTGCTTTCTCCCTTCAGGACACGGCTGCTTGCTTTCTTGCTCTTCTCTGGCTACTGCTGCTTCTTTGGCTGCTGCTTCTCTGGCTGCTTTCTCCTTGGGTCGCTTGCTTCTTTTGGCTGCTTCCCTTACCTGACTAGCTGCTACTCTATTTATCCATTACAACAGCCAATAGGGTACAATGCAAACACCTTTCTCCAATTGTAACAAATGAGTGGCCGAATAGCTTAGTCATGCTGTCAGGCAATTTGCTAATTACAAGCCATCTGGACCCCTTAGAGTTGTTTACCACCAATTCTTACAAGCCAGCTGAACCTCATGTTCCCAACACAGGTGGCCTTCCACATGGTCATCCTGTAACTCAGTCCCCACTAGGTCCTGAGGTCCCATGTGGGATGTTGAGCATCTGTCCCACAGATGGGGAATTGAAGAGAGGAGGATTGTGTGGGAGGTTTTTATGGGCCAGAAGAGCACACAGGGAACCTTGGTCCTGCATCCCAATGTCTCATCTGTCTACAAGGGAGGCTGGGAAGTGCAGTCTAGCTGTGGCTGTTGTCGAATGCAAGTAATCATTGCCATACCATACCCTTCCTGCATCAGTGTGTTGAAATGCATGCTGATAACTTAGAGTAATAACGTAAGTAATGAGTTTTGCTTTGGCATGGTAAAAGGTTACTTGTTTCCTGAACCTCACAGCTCAGTAGGTCTGTGAAATCCAAAAGGCTGAGAACCACCTTCCATACTAACACTCACAGCCTCATGTCTTCCAGTGCTCAGGTAAAGTGCTGTCCTGGACCTCCTCATTCTCATCTCTGAGTTATACCTCTTTTCTCCTGAACAGAGTAATGCATAAACCTACTCGCCTAATATTATATGGAAAACCCATAACCGTGTGTCATCCTTGACTCGTAAAATCAGGATTATAATTATTCTCTGTGAACTAGCATGTGCAGGGCTCCAAGTGAGTGCTGAAACTGGGACAGTATTAGCTAAGTTCTTTGAACTTCCTTAGAGGAATTTCTATTTAAAAACATATGCATAATAGAGTTTCAAATTAGTTTCTAAGCTGGTTTGATTTATACTCATTTTCAGCTTTTGTTAAACTTGCTTTCCAGATAATTGGTTCCATTCACATTTTTGCACTTGGCTCTTTCATTAATCTCTGCAACTATGAAATATTTTTTTAATCTCCACTTACCCATAAATTGCTGTATAATCCATATTAGGTAGAGGTCACTGTGAAGCTACAGTTCATCTGAACTTTAGAAGGCAAGGCTGACTATGAGACCCTCTGAAGATATCTTCCTCTTGCCTGCAAAATGAAAATAAGTTTTGCATCCGGTGCTATTTCTACAAAAATAATTGAACCAGAAGTTTTCAGGGTGAATAGGCAGAACCCTTGTAATTATTGTAGGAAGAACTTTTAAAACCCAAGTCAGGACTGTGGGAGGTGAAGAGGGCTTTATATTCATATTATTCTCTTTCTCTCAACAAAAACATTTAAAAAGAGAAACATTGTGCCAGCAGGGTATTTTTAAGTGAGGCAATTAATGTTTTTCTCTTTCTGCAACTCTTGAAAATCCAAGATGAGCTAGATTACAACTGACTACAGTAAGAATGTTAAATTCCAACTGCCGCTTGAACAACCAAACCAATGCCTTAAAAACCTTCAGACACTTAGACCCTTTCCATTTTTTTTCTTTTATTCAAAGACATCTACCAAATCCCTGGAGCTAGAAACCTTAAAATTATTCCTGGTAGCCTCCTAGTTATTCCTATGCACATAGCTGGTGTTACTCGCATATTGCACGGTATATATTAGTTACTGTACTTTTCTCTTTCAAGTTACTTAAGCACAGGAGTCATTGTTTGTGTGTCTGGTGCCTGGCACAGAGCTGGAATGGAAACACCAAGCTGAGGGATTTGAACTTCTCCCTCTTTACTACCTCTATTTTTGGTTACCATGTCCTGACAAGTTTTTCTCTAAAACGCCTCTTGGATCCATTCGACTAATGCCAGCCTCACCTGGATGGTACATAATTTTCTATTCAGTCTTCTGACTCTAGGTTCATCCTTCCTCCCTATCTACCCTCCCTACAGGTGCCAAGCTACCTCTCAGCTCTTACCTCCTTTCTAACACCTTCAATAACTCTCTAGCACCTGGAAGAGTGTCTGAATTTCTTGACATGGTTCCCAGCACAGCCTGCCCATTCTCCAGAAACGTGTCCCTGTGTGTCCTAAGCTCTAAGCGCCCCAAACAACTGGTCATCTAATCAAAAATTACTCTTCAAGGATCCTTTGATTTCTGTCTTCTTTCTTCCATTTGGAAAGCATTTTCCACTCTCAGAAAACTTCTCTTCATCCATCAAAACCTAAATTAAGGGGCATTTTTTCTATGAAACCAAATTTCCTAGACCACTTATAAAACTTTATGGATTTTCCTCTTCCACTAAATTTGGTGCTCTTTAAGATTAGGGACCATATCTAAATTATTTTTGCACCCAATTCTCTAACACCCTCAGCATGAACAAATCTTTGTTGGGAATAATTACCAACCAGAACCTAAAATTGTTTGGTATTTTGAAATACTAATTGGTATCTTCACATCTATAGAAGCTAGATTGCTGCTTTTCAGGACTAATCCCCAAAATGTGTTATTTTAGTATAGTTTGGAAATCCTCCAGCACCTCTGCTCAGAATCTCAGACATGAAAACATCCCTTTTTAAGGAACCAAGAAAAGTGAGCTTACTTCTAAAAAAAAAAAAAAAAAAGCTGGTGTTATCTGAGACAAGTCAAGTCAATACACAGTCCTTTTTGTTGCTGATATTGTTGACGATAACTTTCTCTTGTCTAAATAACTCCTAACACCACTTCCACACATGATCTCACTTAATACCGTATTGACATAGCTGGACATAGTGATGTATTAGCACGTAGTCAGTTTAATTAAAGGAATGAATTTGGTGTCATATGGGTAAGATTCTTGACATGCTAAATATTTGGCTTTGGAAACATTACTCGCCCTTCTTTGTCATTCTTAAACCTGTGTTTCCATACCATTAAAAATTGTGATAACATAGTTAGTATAATTATTGAACATTTTATATGCAAATGTTGTTCCAAGTGGTATCCATGGAATTCCCTTAATCCTAACAAGAAGTGAAATAAATACCATGATCTCCCTTTAATTAGGAGATAGAGGCACAAGTAGCAAATGTAGAGCCAGCATGGAATCTACAGGGACTCTCAGGCACAAGGAAACCACCTCAGAAGTTGAAGTAGAGCCAACACCTGCAGGCCTTAGCACCAGACTGGAACCTAGCAACTCCTTGATGAACACTGACAGTTATTTTTATCTTTATGAATCATTTAAGAGAACAATAGTAATTATTCAGCTAAAATATAAATACTACCCAAAGCTATCTATAGATTCAATAGAAAACTTGTCAAAATACCAACAACAGTGAAAAACAGCGCTAAAATTCTTCTGGAAATACAGAAGACTTTGAATAGCCAAAGCCATCTTGAGCAAAAAGTATAATGCTGGAGGCATCGCAATAACTGACTTCAAAATATACTGCAGAGCCATAGTAACAAAAACAGCATGGTATGGGCATTGAAACAGATCCATAGACCAAGGCAGCAGAATAAAAGATCCACACATCTTCAGCCAACTTGATCTCAACAAAGGTGCCAAAACATATAATGGAGAGAGGATACCCTCTACAACAGATGGTGCTGGGGAGACTGAAATTCACATGGAAAAGATCAAAACTAGATCTCCATCTCTCACCCCTATGAGAAAAAAAACTCAAAATGGGTCAAAGACCTTTATATAAAACTTGAAGCTTTGAAACATAAGGTGAAAACTTCAAAATATTGGCACAGGCAGTGATTTCCTGCCTAGGACTCATCTCTAGAAACAAGAGCAAGAATCAACCAGTTTTTAAAATCTTCTGCAGAGTAAAAGAAACAACCAACAGACTAAAAAGCCAAGCTACAGATGGGAGAAAACTTGTCAGCTTTTCATTTGACAAAGGATTAATAGTCAGAGTATATAAAGAATTCAAAAGCCTTAATAAAATAACAATCCAATCAGTAAATGAGCATTGAATAGACACTGGACCAAAGAGGAAATATAAACGACCAATAAATATATTAAAATGCTCAATATCTTTGGCCACTGGGGAAATACAAATCAAAACCATGCTGAGATTCCATCTCATCCCAGGTAGAATGGACATTATCAATAAACAAAAAGTAGTAAATGCTGGCAAGGATGTGGAGAAAAAAAATAATACATTACAATGGGGCTGAAGCAGTGGCTCAGTGGTTACAGTGCTTGCCTGGCATGTGCAAGGATGAAGGTTCAAACCCCAGAACTACATACACGATGAAGTGTGGAACAATGAAAGTCACATGAAAAACTGAATACAATTCTTTCTCACTGTCCTTCTCTCTTTAAAAAAAAAAAGCCACCATAGAAAACAGTACAGATGTTCCCCAATAATCTCAAAATAAAGCTCCCATATGATCCAGCTATCCCACTCCAGGGTATTTATCCAAAGGAAATGAAGTCAGCAGCATACGAGAGATACCTGCACACCTGTGTTTATTGCAACACTGTTCAAGATGGCCAAGATATGGACTCAACCTCAGTGCCCATCAGCAAACGGATAAAGAAAATGTGGTATGTAAGTACAGTGGCGTATTACTTACCCATGAAGAAAAATAAAACCCTGTCATTTGTAGGAAAATGGATGGAACTGGTAGATATCATTTTAAGTGAAATGAGCCAGATACAGGAAGATAAATATCACATGTTCTCTCTGTGTAGAGCCCAAAAAAAAAAAAAAAAAAAAAAGAAGAGGAGGGACTATGATGGTCTGAAAAGGTGTGGAGTAGAAGGGAAGGAGACATGATCAAAGCTTGGTATATGAGTGTCTGGAAATGCCATAGAAAACTCACTAATTTGTAAAATGAATGTGTTAATAATTAAGACAATTAAGAAATCTCTATAAATAATTAACCATTTACATACTACATAGGGCAAGCAAACAGAACGATGCACTTTTCTACAGCCTCAGGAGTTCAGCAAAGAAAAAGCCAACACAAGCTGAATGAGAGTGTGGTTGTGAAGGCTCCTCACAAGTGAGAGGGGTCTCAGAAGAGTGGCATCGCAACAGAATGCAGACGCCTTGGTGCTGTAGTACTGCATGTACCTGGCCCGTTCCTGGCATGACACTGTTCATTTTCCTCCTTGACAGTTGGGCGAAGCCTATGGAAAAGGGCAAAGGGCCCTAGACTGGGAACTTCCTATGTACATAGGTGACGAGCTAATCCTGTCTGGGTCCACATGGGAGCTAACACCAAGCAGGAGAAAAACCCAGCCACCCTCGCTGTCCACCCTGGGGAACCCACAGGGGTTTAAGGGGGCACCCTCCTTAAAGTCTTCCATGTTCTACCATTTGACCTATTTCCTTCCCTCCAGACCACATGGACTCACTTTCCTTCCTTGTTGTTTTATTAAAAGCAAATAACAGTGAGTCTCACTTGAAATATTACTTTTTACTTGAAAACACACACACACACACACACACACACACACACACACCTGAAGGCACATCATGGACATCAGGCAAAGATCCCTCCCGTGGGAAGCTCCATAGCAGTGCTATCCAGTAGAATGTTCACTGTCCAGCATGGTAGCCACTGCCACACATGCGTACTGAGCTATAGGAACGCACCAAATGCAACCTCATCTAATTTTAACAAATTTTAAATAGGTGCATATAACTAATGATTACCATATTAGACATTGTACTTCAATCAATCAATCACTGCTACTAATCTGTACAGAATGATTACTTGGGGACTAAAATATGATTTCCCCAACAACCCAAAAGACAAAAAGTCAATTTGCAGAATGCCAGTCTTCTGAAAGTAAAATAACCTGTGTAACTACAGCTCCAAACTACATGTTCTTAAGTTTCTTCTGGAAGAACTGGAAAGCTGACCTTCAAGTTGGCCCTGGGCCACTTAATTGCTATTCAGTTCAGGTGCCTGAAACAATGACTTCTATCAGTTGTATATAAAGATGGGCTACTGACATTTAAGCAGCAGGAACAATTGGAGTTGGCTGCTATGATTGCCTGCAAGTACTGAAAGAAGTCATTAAAAGTCAAGTATCACTCAAAGAAAAAAAATCATCTGTCTCCATCTCCCTTACAGAGACATCTCCCCAGTCATGCTTTGGGCTGGGAACTGGAATGTCTTGCTTTGCTGTGAAGATGGATTTGCTAAGGGAGAAGGCAAGACCGCAAGCTTGCAAGGCTCCCAAAGAGCTCACGTTTTTGCTATGACAAGTGTGAGTGACGGAATGAGGGGCTTGAATCCTGAGAGCAATAGGAAGCTGCAGAACAGTTGGAAGCAGAGAGGAGATGTGGTCCCTTTGGATTTTTAAAAAGATGTCATTGCTGCCGTGTGAAGAAGTTTGGAGTAGGGCAAGAGGGGTGTGGGGAAAGCAGTTAGGAGGCCTTCACCATTGCTCTGGCACAGTGGCATAGCAATGAGGATCGAGCAGAACCAGAGCTGAGCTGGCAAATCCAACTGATATTTGACAGGGCTTCTTCGTGATTGGATGAAGATGAGGAAGCAGGTAACCAGCCAGAAGCTCCTGTTTTTCATAGCTGAGGGGAGGGAGCTGCTATTCCCTGAGATAAAGACACCAACCAGTGGGGGTGAGGGGCTAGTTTCACGTTGGACACTTGCGCTTGAACTACTGGATAGAAAAGTGTGGATGGCAAGCATAAAGTTGTACACGTGGCTCTGGGTGTCAATTTTAAAAAGAGGGTGCTGGCTAGAGTGGTGGCTCAGTGGTTATGACACTTGCCTGGCATATGCAATGATGTGGGTTCAAACCCCAGCACCACATACACAACGAAGTGTTGAAGCAACGAAAGCCACATGAAAAACCAAATAAAACTGATCTCCTCTCTTTCCCTGTCCTTCTCTCTTAAAAGAAAAAAAAAAGCCAAAGTGATAGTTTCATGAAATGTCTCACTGTCCCACCCATTAAAGGTGAGACCCAGAAGCAGCAGAGGTACGGCAGGAAGGACAGCTCCAGAGCCTATAGAGGAAGAAGATTTACTCTTGCTGGACACAGGCTGCCTGACCCCTGTAGAGCAGACTGCACTCACCGCTTGTTGGGGGACACTATGGTCCATGTTCTTGTTGTCACATATGCTGCTAAATATCACCTGCTTTCACCATACTTCAGGGCCCCCCCCCCTTTTTTTTTTTTTTTTTTGCCTCTTGGGCTGGAATGGTCTTAAAACTGCAGCCCTTACTGACTTTTGAGGCCATCTACTGGCAACTTCCTCAATCTACAACCACGTAAACCCTGAATCCAGAGAAAACATCAGTTTCCCTGGATCTCACACCCTGATGTCCAAACTTGAACACCACTCAACTCCATCCTGCTGCAGACAGGCTGGAGTACCCAGCATTGTTGGAGTTTCCAAAAGGGGCCAAAAGTATGGGTTTAAAAACTTTTTGAAATCTACCTGGGCCATACAAAACTTTCCATAGGTCCCAATTATCACAGAGGCCATGAATTTGTAACTCCTGGTCTCCCTGGTGGCACATATCCAACATTTATGTATTCATTCATTCATTACCCCTGAGACATATCCTCCATCCTACCAAATCTGAATAATACCCTCAGCGCCCATCTCAACACAATCCTCCAGGAAGATAATGTCCCAACTGTTCAGAGCTGCTCATGAGTGGAAACTTGTCCACCGGGTCTATTCTTATGGTAGCCCAGGCTATTCCTTCACAGGAACATGAGAACATTACAAGATACCCCAAAACCCTCCTTTTCTTTTTCTTTCAAGAAAGAAAAGGCCTTGGGGTACCCACACCAATGCCAGAATCCTTTCAGTGGCTGCTTCTCTTGGCACTTTAAGTCTACAAGCAATTCCCATTTCCTCCACTTCTTGACTCAACTTAGTGACCTTTTAAATGCCACCGTTGTTCAGCTAAATCAACATCTTTTTCTTTTTCCATTCACTCTTGGCCTTCACTTCTCCCCTGAACTTTTTTTGAGATCTCAGCAGCATTTCCCTAAACACTTTGTCCTGATTAAAAGTAAAACATGGACACTTTTCTTTACGCAATTCTCTAATGTGGCAATAATGGATGTAAATGCCTTTACGTACTCTGACCTCAGAGCTCAAGGGCAAGTGGGAGAATCTGCAAGTCCCTGGACTTTCTGGAAAGTGATTCACTTTGTTTTCACCGGAGTTTAAATGAATTGAAGAAAGAGTACCCATTCATTCCAATTAGTAAAAAAAAAAAAAAAAAAATCATTTTCCCACATAAAATTAAAGCTTAGCAGGCACCTTTTCAGAAAGTCATGAAGCTGAACACTTTTAATTTAAGCCAAAGAGCATTAAGAAGATGTATTCCTCCAGCACTGTACTCTTTCAGGGACTTTGAATGCCAATTATTGGCTTACATTTTAGCCAAAGTAAAAGATCTCTTCACTATTGTCTTTATAGACCACATTAAGGAAAGGACCATCCATTACTCTATTATCTGTTTTTCTTCCAAGGGGGCAAAGGAGATGCACATCTTCGGGTCTTACAAAGCAGTTGTATTAGTTAACCAGAGGTGCCATAAGAAGGACTACAAACTGGATGGCTTAAACAGTAGTTTACTTTCTTGTGATTCTGAAAGTCTGAGATCAAGATGTCAGCAGACAGCAGGGTGGATTTCTTCTGAGGCCTCTCAGCTCAGCTTGTAGATGGGCATTTCCCTGTCCTTCTTATCTTCTCGAGGTATTTTCTCTGTGTCTGTCTGGGTCCTAACCTCCTTGACTTATAAGGACATCATTCATTCTGGATCAGCACCCCACCCCCAATCATCTTACTTTAATTATCTCTCCAGTGACACAAATCTCCAAATGCATTAACATTCTGAGGTACTGGGAGTTAGAACTCTAACACGTAAATTTGGGGGTTGGAGCAATTATTGAATCCATAACAGCAATTTGAAGATAATCTACACTAGAGCACAATTAAGTTTTATTGAGATGTCATAGAAAATAATCCATGTTGGATAAAGCAAAAATTAATAATAATAGAACAAAAGAAATAAAGAGCTCTGAGATAGGAATACAGTCCTTCCCCTGGAAGGTACAGAAACCAGGACTTGGAAAACCCTTAACACACATTTCCTTTCTCCTCTGCTTTCTTTGCAAATAGCTCATTGCCTCTCCAAAGATCTGCTTCTCCTTATTACACAGGACAGAAAATGGTCCCCAAACTACAAGCCTACAAAGAACAAGTCCTTTCACTTCTCCAGACAATAAAGTTAGTACCATTTTCCAAGGAACAGAATCTGACTGTTCCAGCCAGGTTCAGGTGTTCACCTGGTCCAATCAGCTATCACCATGCAATATCATCACCTGCCATGAACAGGGCTGGTTAGGCCCGCAGTGATCTAGGATGGCTCACGTAGAAAAATGGGATGGAGATTCATGATCACTGGCCTATGACTAGATTAAACGCTCTGAAGATTGCTTCTGCATAAAGCATGCTCCTCTCTTGTCAAAGCTCAGTACTTATTTCTCTTGCTAACTAGCCTCACTAGATATTTCTACTCTTGAAGCATAGACAATAAGTAACTATAGCAACTGGTTCTATAGGTAATTGCTAGGAAACACTGCCCAGGGGTCAGAAAGCCATGGAGACAAAGATGCCTACATCTGACTGAGGCAGTAGTTCACAGCTAAGGTGAGTTCCTTGTCTCCAGAACAATCCGTGTTTTACCTTTTAAAATAAAGAAAAGTGTGTGCACCACAATTCTGTCTGTAAGCTCAGGCATTGAAGTGGGCCCAGGAGATGCAATTTCAAACAAGACTCACCTTTTCATCTTCCAGGTCTGTGGGCTGGTTAGGTCTCAGGTGCCTCTAATCTTCTCCTTTGTCATCTTGGCTTCAGCCGCCCACCACTGTCCTGGAGCAGGCTGATGAGGAAAGACACAGGTTCAACAACATGGCCTTTAGATCCTCAGATGCAATCAGTTCATCCCCCAAAGGTCCAGCCAGCATGCCTGGCATCCTGGCTCCTCACAACCTCCCTCCCAACTCATTCACTCTCACCTGGAATTCACAGAGACAATATCCTCCTCTCTCCTTCTCAATTTTAAATCAAACAGCATTCAAGTAACTTTAGAATTTCTAGAATAAAGAAATGGACCTAATCTATGAATTTGTGGACTTTTTTACCAACAGTATTTGGGACACAGCTCAGTGATTAAGCACATGGGTCCTGGAGTCTGGCTGCCCAGGCTGGCTGTCCAGTTTGAAAGCTCAGCTCTACCATTTACTGGTTCTACCTGAAATATATTATTAACTTCTCTGAGCTTCATTTTCTTCATAGAGCTGCTATGTTAATGAAATGAGCTAATAAATCTAAAATGCCTAGAGTTACATAATGTATGGCTATTAATAGTACTATTGTTATAACATAAAATCTGACTTGAATGGGCACCTAGGTTTGGACCATGGAAAAATGTAGGGATGTTCCTCTCCATTCACCATTCAGGGTTATCTGGCCTCCTTTTGTTGCTTCCTCCCACCACCAAAGCATTTGGAAGCCTCATGCAAACTCTCCCAGCAGCTACCACTCAGAACTCACTCTCAAGGTAGCAGCCATCTCTGGACATTTTTTCCACCCTTGCCTCATCTGCATCCCTATTCTGTTTTCTCACAGTACAGCCTAATGCCTGTTCCTTACCACATGTTCTCATTACCAAGAGAAGTGAAAAGAAAAGAGAATTCCTCAGGATCTCTAAGTGACCAATAGAAAAGCCAACGTTAAATGACGAGATTGGTCCCCAAGGCAATGCTAGGATCAAGCAAGACTTCCAGGACTCACAATGCAGACTTCCTCCCCATGATGCCATAGAGTCAGACTCGCAGCCCAAACTTGGCAGCTGTTTCAACTAAGCATTTTGTTGGGGATTCCCCCAACATGAGGTCCAGCTGGCTTGTAAAAGAATTGGTGGTAAGCAATTCTGACCCAGCTGGCTTGTATCTTCCTTAGTGATGTAATGCCTGACCACATGACTAAGCTATTTGGTCACTCATTTGTACAATTGGATAAACGTGTTTGCACTGTACCCCTATTGGCTGTTGTAACGGATAGAGTAGCAACTAGTCAGGCAAGCAAGCAAGCAAGCAACCCGCCCTGTCCTGAAGCAGTCAGAGAAGAAGCATGGAAGAAGCAAGCAGCCGTCAGGAGGAAAGCAGAGAGACCACCGCCTGCTGCCTGAGAGTCAGAGAGGCAGCAGCAGCAGAGACAGAAGAGAGCAGCAGAAGAAGCTGAGACAGAGAAGCAGAAAACCTAACATGCAGGCAGTAAGAGAGGAAGAAAAGCCTCGGCAGTAGAAATAAGGACTCTAAACATTAATAGCCTTGACTCAAAGAGAGGGAAGGTGGGAAGTGCCTGGAGGCCTTTAGCCGCGGTAAAGAGAGAAATAAAGTGCTTGGAGAACTTAAGAGCAAATGGGTCTAGTTGAATGCTTTGTCCGGTCCCTGCCGGCTGGGACTGGACAACATTTGCCTCCTCATGGGTCTCCCAGCTCTAGATTGGCCTCACTCCAATCTACCCCCCGTATGCCATGATCTTTCTGTGCCCTGAATCTAATCATGTCACTCTCTCACATGACACTAAATGCAACAACCTGAATGCATGCCACCATGCAATGTCAGGTCTGTTTCTACTCATCTCTGGATGATAGCACCCTGTACTGTTTTACTTATTTTACCTGTCTCTCCTGTTGGATTATGAGCTCTTGATACCAAGATTCCCTGTCTTATTCATCTTTGTATTCCTACTGTCCAGGACGGTGGGAAATTATACTTCCATGCCAAGTTTCATGGTTCCAAATTAAAGTGTTGTCAGAGTTCAAAAACAATAATCTAGAACACTTAATACAAGTCATTCATTTAACCAAACTCCCTTCTTTAAAAAAAAAAAATCCACCCAATATCCTTTTTTTTTTTTTTAAGAGATTTTCCTACTTTTTCTTTCATAATACCCCACCCATCTACATCCAGCCAAATTACTGGCCATGCAAATCATACTAATCATGTCGTATAGCTGTCCCTACCCTACACACACAGAAATTGAGTTTGGATGCCTTCATCTCCCACCTGGACAGTGACATCAGCCTCCTATTTGGTATTTGGTCACACCTCCAATTCTTCCCCCAACCATTGTCCATGGTACTTACATAAAACTCTTTTTAAAAATTGGATTCAATCACAAACCACACCCCTTTCCAGTTAAAAATTATTTGAAGTGTTCCTGTTACCTAAAAGATTTTGAAGTTCTTCACATGGCCCACAGGCCCCTTATGGCCCCTATCTACTTTTTCAGTCTTCTAGCACTCCTGTTACCCATCCCCCTACATGCCAGCCACAGAAAGCTACAGGCCACCACCATCCTCCTGCAAGCATTGGGCTATTTCTTCCAGTGGAATATCCCAGTCTTCACCCCTCCACCTCCATATACTTACCTTCTGGTCCCTGTTCTGGCACCAGTTACCGGGAACCACCCTAGCAACTCTTAGGCTCCGCGCAGGATGAGTGGAGGCCATGCAGAAGAACAATATGAACCTCTGGAGCACGTTGCAAGCAGACACAGTACCCTGCTTGAGCAAAATGCCGTCTGTTCTTTATTGTTGAGCTCTTTTATACAGGTGCATAAACAATGCTTTCATTATCTGCCTCATTAACCAAATTGACTACCTGCAACTATTTAAACTGTCTCAGAGCACCAGACACAAAACCATCCACCCATCACCAGTTCATGGTCAAATCCTCATGAACGGCCCCATGTTTTGTACAAAAAGACTATTTCCAAAAAGGATAATGCTGTTCCTAGTTCTCTATACCTGCTTTGATAAAAGTCAGAGATCAAACACTGTCCCAAGACTCTGACTCCCTATTTTCCTTCAGATGTTTCTTATTTAGCTGTTATAGGCCCTTATACCTTAATTAACTACTAATCTAAAACTTTTGTTACTGTAAACTTACTAGATATTTTGTAGCTATCCTAAGTCCTATAAAATTGTTAATTTTAAGATATTTGTGCATCCTAACCTATGGGCTAAGAAGTTAAAACTTAACTTCTGCAAAGATAGGAAAGGCAATTTCTACATATACTGTTTCCTTTGCTCCTTAGGTCCAATCATTCTGCTTTCCATTTCCAACTTTGTTTTGAAGTCAGTATGGCCTCATTTTTCATGACTTCTATACAAGTTATACAAGTACCCTTCTCATCAATCCATAACAGTTGTTTTAGCAATGGAATTCTCATAACAATCAGAGAGTTTCCTATTTGAGTAAATAGCCAATTTCAGAAGGGATGGTTTCGGCAATATCCTGGAATGCTGGCTTTGCTGATCCCTTCCCCAAGTCTGGACTTTGTCAGACAGAAGCTTGGTAGATATTGCCTCCTCCATCACCCCTTTTTTTATTTTTTAACTTGAAGGTTTTTAATTCTAGTTCGATGATCCTGACATCGCGGATAATGAGTCGGAAGATGACTGGAAAACCAAAGAATAAGAATTATGATGATTATACTTAATCCTACATTAATAAGAAATGAAAATCAAGTTTTTCTTGATACAAAACCTGTATTATAAAGGCATTATAAAAATATGAAGCCAAACTAGCAGTAACTAAAGTATCTAGTTGAGCATGACTAAATGCTGTTACTTCCTTTTGTTAAGATTTTTCAAGGACCAACCCAGCACCTCCTCTAAAAACTTTCAGTAGTTCCCTTGCCACCAAAATAATAAATTTCCCCTCTTGTCTATTTATTCAATAGAAGAAACACAACAAAGTACTCTGATTTCTCATCTATCCCTCCATTTACTGCAATCTCCTTGAGAACACAAACTGTCATCTTACTATTTCCCTCAGTGTGAAGCCCTGTACCCAGAGCAGAGTAGGAGCTATAATGAATATTTGAGGAATGAGTGGGGTGCTCTTCTATATATATACAAAGGTGATGCCACCACTACCCTATCAACAGACCACACCTCTGGATATGTTTGCCTACAATGGGATGGATTCTGTGGATACATCCATATAGTCTCTCATCCTGATTACACTGGGACCATTCACCTTGTAAGGCCAATGGCCAAGTGAGGGTGTTCAACAGACTCCACCTAGGGACAAAGCAAGTGGCTGGACGTCAAAAGAAGTTTCTGACTGGGCCTCCTCTTCAGTGTCACTCACTGCCCAGCTGAGCCCAGGCCCTTGCATAAGGTCAGCTTGCTGCAGAGCCTGACATTTGGACAGAGAAACAAGAGGATGAATCTTCAAATTTCAGTGAAACTAAAACAGCAAGTGCTACATATCAGTGGGTGAAAGCTTCCCCTGCTGCCTCAACACAGAACAGCAGCAGTGGTGCTAATGCAAACTTGAACCTGAGAACTTCAGCGGCTGATTAAACTCCTCAGCTTCACTCCCCTGCTAATCAATGACAAAAACTTTCCATATACACACCAACCTCGGAGAGGGTTTATCACTTAATTACTATAAAACAACCCCACAGGTTAATGCATGCTAGATTGAAAAGGAGGGACAGTAACCATTGTGCTATTTATATCAATTGCGCCATAAGGAACAAATGCAGAAATGTGAGGCACAGTCTGATTTACTGCGAGAGAAGACAGCCTCCCAGTGCCTGCCACCTCTCCCTCAAGACTCGACCTACCACTTGGCTATGGTCTGAAATTCTAAAATCAGAAATGCATTCCTTTGATTTTTTTTCTGTTAAAATGCAAATACTAAATAGGATAGACCATATATGAAGCCATGCTCAATTATGTATGCCTCAGTCTGAATAAATTTAGCCTTTTTTCTAGGGCACAAGTGTTTGGAGCTAGTTGAAAGTGTACCTGGAGGCACTGACCTGAGTAGTGAGAGCAGGTCCACTGTCAAGGGTTGGAAGCAGGCAGGAGAAGCAGGAATCCCAGAAAGCAAGCCTCACCTGGTCACGTCTGTGCTTCCTGCTTGCCTTTGATAACATTGTGGATAATTGCATGGAAACAAGAGGTTGGATAGTCTCCCTATATCTGGTCTCCCGCTTTGCAGAATTGAGTTACTGAGATTTTGCCTCCGATTTTGTACCACTGACATCCCAAGAATGAGGCACATGAATTCCAACCAGTTTTCACTTTATATGGTATGAATGCTTTTGACAAGTACTGGATAATTTTTCATAAATCAAGTCATTACATAGGTATGCCAGGTAAGAACTGGTGAACAGTGAAAATGTCTCAACTATTTTGTATAAATGAAAAATATTATCCAACAGCCTTGCTAAGAGGTAAACTTACAGTGTTTCCTCCCTCCCTCCTTCTCTCTCTCTCTCTCTCTCTCCCTCCCTCCGTCAAAATATTTAGAACTCTATGACAACTACTGATTGTCCAGTCCCGGCCGGCAGGGACCGGACAAAGCATTCAACTAGACGCATTTGCTCTTAAGTTCTCCAAGCACTTTATTTCTCTCTTTACCGCGGCTAAAGGCCTCCAGGCGCTTCCCGCCTTCCCTCTCTTTGAGTCAAGGCTATTAACGTTTAGAGCCCTTGTTGCCATTGCCACTGCCATACCAGAGTACTTATTTCTGCAGCCGAGACTCTTACTGCCTGCATCTTCTACCGCTGCTGATCTCTCCGCCGTCTCTGCTGCTGCTGTCTCTCTGCTTTCCTCCTGACTGCTGCTTGCTTCTTCTCTGACTGCTTCAGGACAGGGCTGCTTCTTCTACCTGACTAGTCGCTACTCTATTTATCTGTTACAACAGCCAATAGGGGTACAGTGCGAACACGTTTATCCAATTGTACAAATGAGTGACCAAATAGCTTAGTCATGCGGTCAGGCATTACGTCACTAAGGAAGATACAAGCCAGCTGGGTCAGAGTTGTTTACCACCAATTCTTCTACAAGCCAGCTGGACCTCATGTTGGGGGAATCCCCAACAATTGATTCAGTTTATAATATGCCTGCTCAGCTGGGCAAGTTTCTGTAGGCATGTTTTGATGATTTCCATGTCTATAGAAGATGCATAGGGTAAATATTATTCCCAGACTGATAGAAGATTTTCTCATCTTACACATTAATAGAAGAGCAAGTAGTTAGTCCCGTGTCATGGGAAAGAGAAGAGAATCCAGGAAATTAAAAAAAAAAAAAAAAGACAGAGGGACACAGACACAGAGAGAGAGAGGAAGAGCGAAGCAATTTTTATTTAGTTTTTCATGTGACTTTCATTCCTCTGACAGTTTGTTGTGTACGTGGTGGTGCTGGGGTTTGAACTCATGTACTTGCGCATGCAAGACAAGCGCTATAACCACTGAGCCATCGCTCCAGCCCCCCAGGAACTTTTTATATCTGCAGATACAACAGACTCCTTCAGTAAGAATCATGGATAAAGGGTGTATTGAACAAAGTGTCTATTTCATTGAAATCATTAACAGAAATTCAAGAATAATGATGTGCATCATTGTGTTATATGAAGTTGGACCCAGAAGCTATTATCCACATGGATCAACAATCTAAAGGAGGTGCTGGAGCAGTGTCTCAGAGGTTCTGACACTTGCCTGGCATGCACAAGGACATGGGTTTGAAACCCAGCACCACATACACAACAATGTGTTGGAGCAACAAAAGCCACATGAAAAATATAAATTAAAAAAAAAAAAGATTCTTTCTCTCTCTGACTGTCCCTCTCTTTAAAAAAAAAACAATATGAAGGATATTGAACAGAAATCATGCTTTGTATCTCATCAATGTAACTAATTTCCACACAGCGATAGTTAAGGATAATTCTCATTAACAAAATAATTGGGTTTTTAAAGCAGTGTCTGGGGGGTAAAGTGAATCATGCCCCCAAAGTACTGGGAAAAAAGGATGCCTACTGACAGACCAACCAAATAAATCAACACCGAACAGGAGGAAACAGAAAACCTACCAGGTTCTTCCCTGAAACATAATCAATGACACTGGCAAATTGGGACCTCGTCCTGACCCAAAGAAAATATTGCTTAGAACTCTCTGCATCCATCAGCTCTGAATCCCTGCTCAATGATCTACTGAATAATATTGAAGCTCATGGCCTAGAAAAGGGGCCATCCAGGCGTGACCAGGGGACTCACTCATTGTAAATCATCACATTGGTGTTCCAGTTTATCCTTCAATCTCATGTGAACTGAGTTAGTATCTATCGCCTTAAATCTGGTCAATTCAAGGCACACTAACAAATCCCAGTTTCTCACGGTTCATTCCCAAACCTGCTGCTCCACATTACCTGCAAGTTCTACTATGACTTTGTCCTTTCCTTGGCCATTAATCTTTTTCTAAACTTTTACTGTTGTTTGAAAGGTTCATTTCCTTTCAATGGTCAACTCATAAGCAGTATCTATATAATACTAAAAAAAGGTAAGTGATCTATTTCACACATTCAATGAAAACCCAGTTGAAATTGTTATTTATCATCACTGGCAGTGATGCAAGGCTAGAGACTTCAGTGTCGTTTTCAGTGACATAGAAGGATAAACTTCTTAGTGACCCCGATCCCATCAGAATCTGGTAAGAGCTTTGGGACCCTCTTTCCATAAAAATGTGCAATCACAGGATATAGAGATTTGGGTGATTCAAGAATCACCTACAGACTGCTATTTCAGAAGCCTGTTGTCATGCAAACTCCTAGGTTTGGAGATGGGTAAACTGAGGTAAAGTGATGGCAAATGACTAACCCAAGGCTGTACCACCAGCAGAAACAGAAGTAGGTCTTTAATATCTCTGACAGTAACAGGACTGTCTATTTTTTTCCATTTTAGGACAATTCATACCAGTATCAACTGAGCACTTTCTATAGCATGGAAACCAGTCAGTCAATTCTGCTTGGGCACATCCTAGGACCTATAAAGATCCCATAATCCAGCCAATTCATTCTCCAAACTAAGCATTTAGTCGTCCAACTCTTTGCTCTCTGTTCATCTCTTTCAAAACAGACACTAGAGGCTAGGGATATAGCTCAAGAGTGGAGTCTGTCATATTGGGGACCCTGTATTTGATCCCTAGTACCACAAAAACAAAGGAGTAGGGAGCAAGGGAAGATGGAAAAATTGGCCATCCCACTCTGGAGAGGATTTCAGGACTCATCAGTGCTTCCTCTTGTAGTTCCCCCACATGTGAATGTCACGTTTGTCCAGTGATGTCAATCACACAATTGTGACACTATGGAAAGAAAATATTATAACATCAGGGAAGGAAAACAGCTAACTTATACAAGCTGATGAAGCTGGCCAATGAAACAGGCCACCTAGAGGATCCAGAAAAGCTTGCTACTCATGTGACTTCTCTTTATAATATTAATTCACATATCTATGGGGCTTTATATTTTATGAAGTGATTTTGAGTACATATATAAATTGAGAAAAAGAAAAGGGAGGAAGGGAGACAAAAAAATCCTATGAGAGACCTTTACATCCAGTATTCTACTTAAAAAAACAACTCCAAGGGGCTGGAGCGGTGGCTTAGTGGTTATGGCTCTTACCTGGCATGTGTAAGTGCCAGGATCAGACCCCCAGCACCATATGTACAGCGAGGTGTCAGAGCAGCAAAGGCCACTTGAAAAACTAGATTAAGTTGATTCTTTCTCTCTCTTGCTGTCCCCCTCTCTCAAAAAAGAGAAAAAACTCCGAAGTGACTACCAGTGTTTTTCCCCAGCAGGAATCAGACTGAGTGGTGAAGTGATTTGCACAAGGTCACATAGTAATTGGCAGAGACAGGATTCAAATCCTGATTTCTGATTATAATCCTATTTTCTAGATGACAAATGGAGGTTACTAGGGGTTAATCCACAGGCCCCATAAACCCAGCTTCCGCTTTCTGGGACCTGTATTTGAATTTCCTTATTTAGATCCTAAAGCTTTGATTGCATTGAGTTAATCAGCCATTTTTCAATGCTTTCAAGAACAAGAGATCTAGATTACTTCTCAAACTGTGGCCCCTGAGCCAACAGCAATCCCATCACCTGGGCACTTGTTAGAAAGGCCATTCCCTGGTCCCACCCAGACCTGCAGAATCCAAATCAGAATCCAGGTGGATTCTGTTACCTGCTAAAATTTAAGAGCTGCTGAAAGTGACTTTCCTCCCTTTAAACCCAGCGTGAATGCAACTCATTCACACCTGGAGAGACCAGCGCCCGCACCTGTCACCTCACCTTAAACACCACCAAAAGCTTTTCAGTACTTGACCGAACCCCATCATACTCGGGAGGATGCCAACCCCTGTGGCGCACGATTGCAGCACCAAATTTCATTTTAGTCCCTTTTCCCCAAATGTGAATAAAAGCCGGAGAATTCAAATTTGAACACATCCTCAGAGATAGAGACTCCTAATAAAGAGGGAAAAGATTCCCAACAACATAATCTACATAGGAACATTTCAAGACTCCAAAAAAAATATTTTTATGAAAAAGTTTATATTAGAAAAGAGAGTTCTCTCCAAGAGAATCCACCAGGGCAGGGTGTAAGGCTTCTGCTGAAAACTGCATTTGATAACACAATGCTAGTATGTGGGGTTTTCATGGATTCCTAATTTCTTGATGGGGGGTTTGTTGTGTGACACTAAATGTTCTTCTCTAGCAGGTGTTGGCTGGATGGAATAAAACTAGTCAAGTGTTTGGAGGAAACCAGGCCAATAAGACAATTTCAGACCATGTCCATGTTTGTTATTTATTTGAATTACATGTGTCCTAATGGGTGAAACGATACTTTTCCTGGAGTATGCTATATTTTATCATAGAAAACATAATAAGGGGTACCAAACACAAGTGTAATATTCACTGATTAAACCAACACCATCCTACATCTCCAAATTGATTGCTTAGCCATTGAATTTACCTGGAATCAGGCCTTGGTAAAGGGTTTGCAAGAAATGATTCAACATTGCCACCATGTGGTTCTTGCTGAAAATGGCACAGGAGAGAATATCTACCCACAGTATAATAGAGGCAACTTTTTCCCAGGCCTCTCTATATATTTAATCTTCGCATTTGCAGCTTCCCAGTCCACTGTAAAACAGAGGAAAGTCTCTTACCAGATGGAGCTCAATGGTAACTGGGTGACCAGGTTTCCCCGATGAACTCATCTTCATCTTTCAAATCATTCCATTCTCTCCCCGCTGTTCCCTTCTGGTTAGTAGCTGCAGGTGTGCCAACCCCAGCTTCCTGGACCTCCCTGCCACTCCTGGGTCTCAGTTGCTGCTAATTTCATTTGGCTCAGATCTCCCATTGTGATTCTCTAGAGTTCACAAAGCCCACGCCTAACCATGAGGAACCAAATTTTATCCTCGGTTTTATGAGACAAAAGGAGTGAAAAAAAATCAGATAATTCTAGCAGTGATCACTCTAGCAGCTGACATGACTTCTCTTTGGGAAATGTCAAAGAATCGTGTAGGAGTTATTAGTGTGACTATCAAAGAATTTCACAAACCATTTATAGCTTTAGAAAAAGAGACTGATTTTTCCTAAATGAATCAAAGACACATCAGTGAACTTAGGCATCTGCAAAGAACATTTGCCAAAATTTGCATTAGTGTGCCCTCTGGCTTTTAATTGCATATGGTTACTTAGAACCAGCCAGTGAAAAATGAGTGTGTACTATATGCCCAGCATTCTATCATGTGTAGATAATAAAATAGAGATGGCCCTAGCCATCATGTTGTTCACCATGCAGGAGTGAAAACAGGTATTTAATATTTTTAAATTATATATACAAACTAGATCTACATAAGAAGATCTTTCTAGGAGAGCTCCTTACCTCTCCCAAGAGGCAACAGTTAGTGTAGTAGAGAGTCTTAAGTCAGATCTAAGTTTGAATTTTAACCTCACACCCATCATCTAGGGGCCTGAGCAGGTGGATTAAACCCTTGGAGCCTCAATTTTCTTCTAAATAGAATCAATATGTAATTCTGTACTTCATGAGGCTATTAAGAGGATTAAATATGATTTTACATGAAATGATATGCAAGTTCCTGATGCAGAATCATAAATAATAGCACCCAACCTCTCTCTACCTGCACGCTTCTGATAAGAGTCACTTGATAGCCCTCTTCTCACATAACTTCCCCTTATAACTGGTGTGCACTTAAAGACTAAAGTCTGGATTTAATCTCCACCCAAGGCAAATATGGTTCCCTATTTTTATTGTTATCTCCATATTATTAATGGTCCTGTTTCATGATAGGGCCTGGTTATATCTTCTATGACTACGCTAGTTCCTATTCCCAAAGCACTCCGATTTCTTAAATGCTGCATTTCACAGCTAAATACACACACACACACACAGAGACACACACAGACACACACAAACATACATACACACACACACAGATACACAAACACACACACACACACACACACACACACTTATCTGGGAAAGCTTATTATTTGCAGTGAAAGGTGAAGCCTTTTTTGCTCCCCGAGTGTAGATGACAACTTTGGTTGAAAATTAAATTTAAATGGCTTTTCTCCTCAACCCTGGAAATACTGTGGCACTTAGTATAATATGAAACACTTGGGCTGACCATCCAACAGCACAGGAGATTCTGTAGAGATAAGGACACTCATTTGTGCAATTCTGCTTGTGCGTAGCTTTGGTGAAAGCCTCCTGCGGATCTGCGCCTGCTCACCCTCCGCTGCTCTGAATTGGTCAGGAAGCAGCTCCTCTCTCTGTCTCCACCTTGGGAGACACTGCCTCCTGCTGACACCTTCGGAAACTAGGATCTAACTCGCGAGCTCACAGAGAAGACCTAGGAATTGTTTCTTCCTAAATAATTTTAAGAAATGTGAAACACACACATTGTGGCAAGATCAACATTCACTTACATTGTACTCGGAAGTACAAAAGCAAATAGGCTATTTATTCTTCTGTAATTGATCTGGTCTTCCTCTCAGGCTTTCACTAGTTGGTTGGTGGCAGGAGGAAATCAAAAGGCAGTGTCTGTCTACCAGAGAAATCTAGTCTTCACAGGTACTGCAGCCCTGCGTGGATGACCTGGCTAAACACTCAGTGTTTTGGAGACTGACCCTTCTTCTCCTGTCCCTGCCCAGATGGGACCTAGAAGTAGGAGTGGAAGGATGTGGCTCATATGACCCCATGGGACAGAGGAAGATGCCCACTGGGGTCGTTGAAATGCAGACTGGCTGGCTATGTGCCCTGGGGGTTCTTCTGGTGCCTCTGTCATGTCTGAGGCTGCATGACTCAGGGTCTGTCAGATTAGCTTAGCATCAGCTCTTGCAGGAAGGGTGCACTTTTCCCCGGGGGCCTGGTCATGGATATCTGCCCTGCTATCAGCAACAGAGCTCCTTTGCTCACTGAAGCAACCCTTTTCTGCCAACTTCCCCGGTCAAGAGCTGCAAAATTTAATAGCTGGCCCTGCAGATATGAGGGACTCTTTGGTCCCTTACATTCATTTGAGAAATAAGAGAGATTGCAGAAAGCCAAACCCAAGTCCTGTAGGCCTAACAATGCTGCGCTAACCACCTTCAAGGGCAACCTATGAAGCAAATCCACACCTAGAATCCCAAACATGCTGCTAACATTATGCACCGTGTCCACATGCTTCCCACCCCAGGGTTCATGTTCAGGAAATAAAGGAATTCAACACTTGAGCTTCATCCCTTCCTCACCTCCCTGACCCCCTTCTAATCACAATTCTCCCATGCTGGAAGTACTAGATTGGATTGTCTACTTTCTCTACAATGATTCTCCTCCAGGGTATCTAAGTTTTGTGCCCTGCCTGTTCCAGGCAGGGGAAGAAGCCTCTGCACTTGGAAAATCCTTAAGCTTTAATCCACTGAAGCCCACATCTTGATATTATATGTTAAAGAAGGGGGGGGTGCAAAAGGAGTTTGCAATATCCTTTTCCTCTCTCAATAAAGATCCATTTGACTTACTGCAGAATCAAAAATTCCTACTTTAAATATCCAAACTGGAATTTGAACTTTGTCTTTGCATCCCTCTTGTATCCATCCTAAACACTAGAAGGATGCCACAAGTGAACTAGAGAGACCATGCGCAGGGAATATATTTCAAAAACACCACCCTATTGTACTATCACAGCTCTTCAACAAAATTCTCCAGATCCTGATGAATAGAAGCCAGGTCCTCCACATTAAGAGGAAGAGCACAGGAAGCACAGAAGAGATAAGACAGGGCTCTCAGCCTCTAGGAATGGGAATAGAGACCCTGCTCCTGAATGCACAAATGAGCAGTGAAGATAATAGGTGCTTCAGCTAGTAGTAGTTCAAAAGGCACTCTGCCAGCTCCTGTTTTCCTTTCCTCCTCTGCTATTGTGAGTTTCTTTAATTTTTTTCAAATCGCTCCGCTGCTTGAAAGGGAAGCACTGAAGCAAAGAGACAGCAAGCAGCCACACACAGCACACACTGCTGGCGGCAGACAGCCCTACTGTCAGGAGCCAGCAGTGCCCTGGGGTATAAGCAGAATGGACGCAGGATACCTACTGAGCCTCAATTTTGCATATGCAATTTGTGCCCATAATTATTATGATTACTTCATGGGTCACATAACACTTTACCAAGCAAACACCCACTAATTAAATATTATGCAAAATGCCTTGTTCCTGCAAAATGCAGTCTATATGTGAAATAGATTCACCTGAAAAAAATAAATCAAATGCTTTTCACATCTGCTTTCATTTCACTGGATCCCTTAAGAGAAGTGTAGAAGAGCAGGGTGAATAAGCCAACTTATAATCAGAAACTTCAAGGACACAGAACGAAACGCTGCCAGTGTGATCTAGATTGTACTTTTTCCCTTGGTACTGTTTTTTTTTTTTTTTTGAAGATTAGCATCAACATTTAGAAAGCCAAATTGCATGAAGTATAACATTCAGAAATCAAAATTTCTTATGCTTAATTGTATATAGTTTTGTTGTGGTTTTTTTTTTTTTTTTTGGTTTGTTTGTTTGTTGGTTTGATCACTTGATTTCCACCAAAGGGGCCAGGGTGTATGGGATACCTGCTGCAGACAGAAGCAGGGAGAGGAGGCCACAGCTCAGTGGCTTTACATTGAATCTGCCTCTGGGGGCAGGGTGTCACAGTGTCATGGCTCCTCTTCAGTCCTCCTTTGGATGACCTTCTCCACCAGATAGATGCACATCTGCTCCATTAGCAGATTGGCCTGCAAGGCCATTGCCTCCCTGTATACCTCCAGAGCTGCACAATGCTGTCTTATGCTAATTTGGGTTACTTCTCTTCTGTGAGGCCATTCTGGGCATCCTAAGCTTCCTTTATGGTTTTCAGTACATACCCCTCAACACACTGAGATTCTCCATTCCCTTCACAGCCTGCAATCCCCTTCTGTGTCTGAAATTCCTTAAGAAGCTGAGAGGCGGGGCTGGAGCCATGGCTCAGCGGTTACAGCTCTTGCCTGGCATGTTCAAACACCAGCACCAGCACCACGTACTCCACAAAGTCTCGGAGCAATGAAATCCACATGAAAAACTAAATAAAATTGATTCTCTCTTTCTCTCTCTCTCTTTCATGGTCCCTCTCTCTTGAAGAGAAGAAGAAGAAGAAGAAGAAGAAGAAGAAGAAGAAGAAGAAGAAGAAGAAGAAGAAGAAGGAGGAGGAGGAGGAG
>PVKS010024934.1:0-20918 GCA_004027875.1 Aplodontia rufa | reverse complement strand
CCAGGCAAGCACCGAAGCCGCTGAGCCACCGCTCCAGCCCCAACTCCTCTCTTTTTTCTGGCCGTCTCCACCCCACTTCTGCCTGGCTTGGCCTTTCCTCCTCTCTCCCACTCCTCCTCGGACTCGCTCATTGTCCAGAATGCTGTCCTCTGAGACTTGTGGCCGAGCGTTCCTCTCTCAGTTGCTGTCACGGCCCCTCCTCCACCTCATTCCTGAGTTGCTTATCTGAGTCCTCAATGTCATGATCATAAAGGCACAGAGAGAAACTCTTGCCCCTGCCACCCTGCATCCCCCCAGGATCAGGAACGAAGAGACTGTGAACCTGTGCTTCTTGGAAGGCCTTAAAAGCAGCACTGAGGGTGGCCTGCTGGTGGGGGCTCGATTTTATGGATGTGTCTGAAGACAGAGGGATGGATGAGATGACCTCAGGAGGGCTCTGCCGGATCCAGAGCTGGGAGCCTCATCTCACTCATCAGCAGTTCAGATTTATGGGACACCCCCTGGGTGCTTGGTGCTGTACTAACGGGTTTTATCCTTCAAGCCCTGAAATCCCGTTTCTGCCTTTCCAGCATCGTTTCAATCTATTATGGTGCTGATTTCTTATGAGGTTTCGTTATTCATTCTGCTATTAACTACTACAAAGTATGCTTTAAAAATCAAAGTCAGAGGATTTATTAATGGTGTTGGGATTGCCCTCCACTTTGTCCAGTAGATTCTGGAGACCCTGTGGGTTTCCTCCATGGGTTCCCTTCCGCGTGTGCTGGATGGAGGCCTGCTGCACAGGGGTAGGGTGGTATTCATGGGTGTCTTATGGGCACTGGAGCTGGGGCCATGGAGAGGCGGGGCAGAGGAAGCAGCAGAGATTGAGAGACAGAGAGAGGCAGAGGGAGCACACTGGTGAATGCTGCTCATCGTTTCTCTGGTTGACAAACATTCATAGTGGGCCTCTCAGTGCAGATTGCTCCTAAGATGCTGAGGATACAGAGTAGAAGACATCTGGAATCCCTGTCTTCTTTTTTTCCTTTAATTTAATTTTAGTTTTTAAAGCGAGAGGAGGAGGGGCTGGAGCGGTGGCTTGGTGGTTACTGCGCTTGCTCAGTATGCGCAAGTACACGGGTTCAAACCCCAGCACCACGTACTCAGCTAAGTGTTAGAGCAACAAAAGCCATGTGAAAAACTCAATAAAAATTGATTCTCTCTCTCTCTCTCTCACTCTCACTGTACTTCTCTCTTAAAAAAAATTAAAGAGAGAAGGACAGTGAGAGAGAGAATCAATTTTATTTTAATTTTTCATGTGGCTTTCATTGCTCTGACACTTGTTTGTGTACGTAGTGCTGGAGTTCAAACCTGGGTCCTTGTGCATGCCAGGCAAGTACCGTAACTGCTGTGCCTCCACTCCAGCCCCCAATCCCTGTCTTCTTCTTCTTCTTCTTTTTTTTTTTTTTTTTTAAGAAAGAGAGAAGGACAGTGAGAGAGAGAGAGAGAGAATCAATTTTTATTGAGTTTTTCACATACCCTTCATTGCTCTGCACTTAGTTGTGTACGTGGTGCTGGGGTTTGAACCCGTGTCCTTGAGCATGCCAGGCAAGCACCGTAAACACCGAGCCACTGCTCCAGCCCAATCCCTGTCTTCTTGAAGTTCATATTCTAGTAGGAAGAGACATCCAGTAGAACAAGTGGATGAAGTTGGTGACAGATAAATCACAGAAGGGAGACTGGGAGTGTTGAGAGTCTCAACCCTAAGGGGATGGCACCCAGGAAGCTGTCACTGATACCTTGAAGAGCTGAAAGAGCCAGGAAGCTGCCTGCACAGAGATCCAGGCGAATACAGGATTCGCAATGGGGAGGGATGAGGCGGAAAGGGCAGAGGCAAGGAAGCCAACTAAGAGAAGGGGCCACTGATGGTCACAGACAGTGGTGACTTGGACCAGAGAAAACAGCAAGAGGGTCCAGTTCTGGGCATTTTTGAAGGCAGATCTGTGAGTGGACATGCGCCACCCCAGAGGAGTGCAGGGTGGTTCCAGGTCTAGGTGGAAGCCCAGAGGATGGAGTTTCCACTGCCTCGGGAAGAGCTGGACGAGGGTCAGGAGTTCAGTTTGGAACGTGGGAAGTCTGAGTGGGAGTGGATGGCAGTGCAGGGAGGAGCCCTCAGCGAGAGGAAGGAGGGACCCCAGGCTGTAAGACACACAGGAAGCAAATGGATGTGGCCAGGGATGAGACAAGGGAGAAAGCAGAGGATGGTGGGGGGTATTGGGAGGTGGGTCTCCAGTGCCAGGCGCTGGGCGCACAGGTGGGCAGTCCAGGGAAGGACACGATGAGGGGGAGCCATTGGGAGTCTAAACTGTGCTGTTCAACCCCAGAAGGCAGAGGGGAGGAGTGGGGAAGTGGGTGATGGTGACAGGTCCTGGCAGTTCTGGCCCCTGAGGAGGTTGCGATGGCCCTGGGGAGGAGGAGAAGCTGTGGGATCTGCCTTCCTGCAGGAGGTGTCCTGTCCTGTCTCTTCCCACCCTGAACCCCACTGAGCCCAGCTTTGCGGGCTTGGAGAGTGCGATAAGTGACATCACATGGCTCCCAGGTTGTCCCTGTGCCCTTGTTTTTTTCTGTTGGTCCGTTGTCTTTGGACTTTCTGTTGTTGGGCAGAAAATGAGGGCATGTGTAAACCTCAGACACTGAAAGCATTTACAGTGGTTGTTCACAGTCCTGCCAAATATATCAGCAGATGGGATTAAAGCCAAGGGCCGAATTACATTTTAGAATTATGTATGGATTAAAATGTTTATATGCCTGTGATTACAAATAATCAGTCATCTACTAAATGAGTCAAATTTCGTTTTCAATGTTTCCTTCTGTTTTTCCTGTTGCCTTTCTGCCTTTTTGGCCTCTATTCCCATATTCCCCCCAGCCCTCAGCGCGTCAGGCTCTGGTCCTTAGGATTCTGAACCCTCATTGCTCAGCAGTCATGGCCAGGGAGGTGGGGTGGGAAAGTGATGATGTCATTTTAAAATGGAGGATAAGGACCCAAAGGAGATGGGGCTGAATAACTGGGAGAAAAGTCTGGCCACAGACAAAGAGGTGGCATGAGGCTGGTGCTCCCCTGTTCTGGCTGGTGAGGAAACCTCCAACTCCCAGGTCTTGGACCCAGATTTGGGTAGGAAGTGGGGGTGGGATCAGATGAGCCTGAAGGATCATCCGGAAGTGAGAGTCTGTGACCTAGGTCTGGGCAGAGGGAAAGTAGCAGAAGACGAAATGTCAGTCAGGACCAGTTTTTGCCAGCTGGGCCAGCTGAGGACTCCTGGCAGAAGAGCTGCCCCTATCCCCGTGCTCCACGCAGCTTCTATAGGGCTTTGTCCTGGGGACCATGGTGTATAAGGGAGCGCTGGGCCCTTGGTCCTGGGTTTGGCTGAAGTCAGGGAGGTGGGTGTGGGAATGAGATGGGGTGGAGGGAAGTTGAGGGGTCACTGTCCATTCATCACCCCCCACTTTTAGTGAGGTCGGTGCTGGTTAATACCTTTCTTCCATTGTCTTCCCCTCCCCTCCTGACTGTGCCACCCTCTCCTGCTGTCTCCTCCTTCTCACATCTCCATCATATCCTGCATTGCTCCCCCATCCCTGGACATGGTTCCATGTGCCTTCTCCTTGCCCTCTCCCTGCCCACAGCAGAGGGGAAGGTGTACAGCTCAGATGAGGAGAAGCTGGAGGCTCCTGCAGGAGACCAAGCAGGCAGCGAGCAGGAGGAAGAGGGCTCAGGCGGTGACAGCGAGGACGACACTTTCCTGGACAGTTCTGCAGGGGGCCCGGGGGCTCTTCTGGGACCTAAACCGAAGCTAAAGGGAAGCCTGGGGACTGGAGCTGAGGAGGGGGCACCGGTGGCCACAGGGGTCAGCGCCCCCGGGGGGAAAAGCCGGAGGCGCCGCACCGCCTTCACGAGCGAGCAGCTGCTGGAGCTGGAGAAGGAGTTCCACTGCAAGAAGTACCTGAGCCTGACGGAGCGCTCCCAGATCGCCCACGCCCTCAAGCTCAGCGAGGTGCAGGTCAAGATCTGGTTCCAGAACCGCCGCGCCAAGTGGAAGCGCATCAAAGCCGGCAACGTGAGCAGCCGTTCTGGGGAGCCTGTGAGAAACCCCAAGATCGTCGTGCCCATCCCTGTGCACGTCAACAGGTTCGCTGTGCGCAGCCAACACCAGCAAATGGAGCAAGGGGCCCGGCCCTGACCCGGAGGGACCCGAGAGGCCACAGCTGGGAGAGGCCCACTGTGCTCCCCGGAACCATGTGCACATGGCCCCAGAAACCTTCAGTACGAGGGGCTCCAGGGCCACCAGGGCTTGGGTTCTACTTGCTGAGGTGCTGGGACTGGCCCACACTCCTTGGGCAGGTGGCGTTATAGATGCCCCAGGCCTGAAGGGCCCCGTGGCTAATGCCTGGGAACAGCTTTTGACCAAATGGAGGAGCCCAGGGCAACACCAGCCAGGCGGATCGCAGCTGCTTATTTATTTTATGTAAAGTGTGTATATACGGAGCTATGTCTCTGTCTGCACCCTCAGAGGCATCGGAAAAGTTCTGTTTCACTGATCCTGCTCCGCAGCAGGAGCATCTCACCCCTCTTCAGTGCAAGGTGGTAGGAAGCGAGGACATGGAACCGCCAGGAGCCTCTGTGGGGGCCCAGTGCACCCTGCACCCCAGCTTCCCCACGTGGCCCTGCTCCCACTCTCATCCCTACGCCTCAAGCTCCTACTGGCCACTGTTCCCTCTCCCACGTAAATAGGCAGCCCTCGTTTCTGGTTTCTCCTCTTTGGAAGAGGTCTCAGACTTCAGGGTGAGTCTTATTCCCGTTTGTATTAAAGCAAAATGAAGCACTTGTCCTGAGGTAGCTGGTGAGGGTTTGGACCAGCTAACTGGGTATAGAGATCGCCAGTCCTGCTGGTGACTGGGGCAGGGTGGGGCTCTCTCACACTTCCTATGAGCGTCTTAAAAAGGCTTTGTGTGGAGGACAGCAACCCAGTGGTCTCCACTGCTCTTTGCTATTTCAGATGCGAGGGTCTGGGGCCAGAAGAGCCATTTCTGGTCCACTTGTCACGCAGTTTACGAAGCTTCCGATGCCGCAGCCTCTTCTCTTACAGAACAAGATGGGTGCATTAGAGCCACTGCCAAGTGGACGGGACAGGAGCAAGCCAGTGAAGGTTCTGGCAGGGTGTGTACCGTGAGAGGCACTACAAAGCGAGGCTCTGGGATTGGAATTGTTAGCGATTTAAGGAAGGGACAGCACTGGTGGACAAAGCCCAGGAGCAACGCTCTGCAGGCATACCTGCATAGGCTGCAGGCAGAGGGGACTGTCAGGGAAACTCATGGAGGCTGGCTTCAGGGTAAGGTATTCATTAGGGAAGGAGCTGGAAGTCCATGGAGAAAAAAAACAGCAGGCTACGAAGGAGGCAAGGAGAGCCAGGAAATGACGGTGAAGGTCAGGCAGCAGAGGAGGCGCAGCTACATGCCAGGGCCACCTCCGCACCTTCCTCACAGGGCAGTTTCTCACTGTTCCCGATCCCGGGAATGGCAGACCAGTCAGTGTCCCATCCATTCCAATTAAGTGTCAGACACCTCTGATGGCAAGACTCAGGTTGCCTTTTCCTGGCAGTTCATTTCTCCCAGAGCAAGCAGCCGGAGCTGTGACTGGTCAGTGACAACAGAAAGATGCCCCAGCTTTCTTGTGAGAACCCACAGGCCCAGGGCAGGCTGCCTGTGCCCTGCAGCTAAGTTTCAGCTGGGCTTCGGAATTCAGCTCAAGTATGAAGTCCAGACCTGCTTGGTCTGCCAAGGCTAAGTCCCCCTGGCACCTTAGAAAGGCTGGAGGGGCTGGGTCCCCACCAAGGCCTAGCCTACGTTTCGCCCAAGCAGCTTGTCTTGAGGGAGTCTGGAGGTGGCTATTGCCAGTATTTCCCAAGCCCAGGAACCCAGCCCTACACACACCTGTGGCCTGTCTCTATTCTACGCTGATCTGTGTAAGGCTCTTAACAGCCTTGCAAAAGGGGACGTGGACAAAGAAATAAAACCTGGTTTCCTCTCTGAGTAGTGTTACTTGGTTATTTGCTACACATAGGCAGGTGCCCATGCGGAGTGCCAGCCAGCACACCTGCCATGTATCCAAGGTATCTCACAAAACCTGGGCCACCAGCAGAGTGGCTCCAGGAATGGCACAATGGGCTCCCGATAGCTGGGACCTGAACTTGGCAAGTTCTTATCTTTTCAGAGCCAGCAGTTTCCCCCAGATCTTTGGAGAATAACTAAAAGGATACGGTGGGAAAGAAAAGCAGGACTTGGGGTCCTGCCTGCAGCTTGGCAAGTTGCTGGTGGCAGTTGAGGTGGCTGTTTTGCCACCAGTGACCTGCCCTTTCGCCCCTTCTCCTGTGAGCAAAGCCCAGGCACACGCCTGCCCGATGGTGCCGCAGCCACCCACCCTGTGGCATCCTCCAAGCCCCTGGCACATTCCTGGGCTTGAGGGCAGTCTCGTGCACTCTTTGTGCACTTGGCCAGGAAAGGCTGTGGTGTGAGGTTGCCAGGTGGAACACTGGTGACAGACCCCCGGAAGCTTCCTGGAGTGGGGGTGTGCACGGGGAAGGCAGCGCCTGGTGGGAAGAAAAGCTGGAGCGTCGCCTCCTATCAGCTCACGGTGTGGCTGAGACTCGGCCATGCCAAGCAGCGCTGAAAGAAAGCAACGTGAGGAGGTGCAGGGAAGACTGCCTGGGATCTGGGCAGGCATGCAGGGAGAAAGTCTGAGAACGGGGAGCAGATGGGACGGAGAGGTAGTAAGCAGGGACACTCTCGGAAGGGGCGGAGCATAGGCGTGTACAGGGGACCAGGGCACACAGTCTGGTTTATTGGCTCATCACACACACACACCAATTATGTACACAAACATAAATATTCCAATGTACAAATTTTACATGGGACTCACAGGTCACCCCTTGTCTCTTATCCAGCACCCCCACCCTGTGCCCTGTGCTTGTGGGGCTGGCACTAGGAGGCAGGGGTCTGGAGGAGGGAGAGGTCCTGCCCCCCTCTCCTCACAGGCACCTCCAAAGGGTCCGTCCCTTCTCAGTGGCACCGTAGGGCAGAGGGCTGAATGCTGCTCTTCCTCCAGCCATGGCAGCTCAGGTCCCAGACCTCTCCTCAGATCTGTGGCTCTTCTCCCTCATTTCCTCTCCTTCCTGGCTGCATCTGTCTGCTTCCCCCAGTGCCTGCAGGGAGGAGGGTCCCAAGGCCTTGGAGTCCTTCTGTCCCCTCTGCCTTCCTCCTGGGCCTCATAGGAGGCTGGGACTGCGGTGCAGCTCAGCAGAGGGGTTGGAGCCGTTGGCCGGCTCTCTGCTGGGGGTGGGTGCTAGGCCACAGCCATCCCCAGGACAGCCATGCTGGATCAAGATGTCTGCACACTCCTGGCTGCCGGCCCGGCGGGCATAGGCCAGCGGGGTCAGGCCCCGTGCATCCCGGCTCCTCACGTCCACCCCGTACTGCAGAAAGAAACGTTCACAGTTGGCATGGCGTGGGAGGGAAATTCTGGGTAGGAGGAGGTCACTTCTGAAGGCTGGAGCAAAAAGGCTGGGTAGGTCAGAGGGAGGCCCAACTCACCCAGATAAGCAGCTGTGTGAAGACCACGTTGGCCATGGCACTGGACAGGTGCAGGGCTGTTCGCCCATCCCCGTCCCCGTATGTCTCGTTCACTTCCTCCTTGGACCCGTGGGCCAGCAGCATCACCAGCAGCCGCAGGTCATCCTCCACCACGGCCCGCAGCAGCTGCTGCCCCAGCGGCACGTCTGAGCTCGGCAGTGGGGCCAGGAAGAGCCTCTGCTCGTACTTGGCCCGGATCCAGCGCTCCTTCTCCTCTCTGCAAGCACAGGCCCATCAAAGCATGAGCCACCCAGGCAACCGAGCCAGCAGAGGGGGCTGGGAGGTGGCAGGAAGGAATCGAGCACCCAGGTGGGAGGACAAGTGTGAGGACGTATCAGAGCACGGAGAGGGCAGCCCAAGAGACTCCAGGCATTCAGAAGGGATAACACAAGGGGGGTGTCAGTGAAGGGAAGGGACACTGAAGGGAGGCCCCTGGGGGCATCAGGGCCTGGGGGCCGTGGGGGCCGAGGGCAGGAAGATTCCAGGCAGGCTTGAGTAGCAGCTTATCTGGTCATCTGGCAGTGCCAGAACAAAGCGGGTGGGGCCTGTGTGGGGCCACAGCGACCCTATCTACCACTCATTCTCCATCTCGCAGTGCAGGCCGGGCCTTGCACCACTCAGCGATAGGGACCTTGCGCATGCGCCTCCTGCTAGCCCCCTGACCTGCTGATAAGGCTCAGAAAGGGCCTGTTGTTGTGAGGCGCCTGAGTGACAGGCACCGAGGAGGAGGGGCACCCCCAGGGACCAGCTGCCAAGCAGAGCAAAGGCTAGTTTTAACCCTTCTGACACCGTCCCCAGCATCTTTTCCACACTGAGACCCTAGGCTGTCCCCTTTCCCGGCCAGCTCACCTGCAGGCTTCAGGCCCTGGCTTTGCATAGCCGTCCAGAGCCCCCTCCCAGACACTGTTGGCCAGGGCATTGCCCATGGCAGTCATCACAGCCAGCAGCTCCGGTGGCCAGTCGTCGAGGTCCAGGGAGCGGACGCGGGACAGGTGAGCCCCCAGGTGCCGGTGGATTCCTGAGCACTCGATGCACATCAGTGCTCCCAGGTTCAGGCTGGCCCAGTCTGGGTCTAGGTGAGGAGCAGGAGAGGAATGTGGCAAGGGTGACCAGAGAGGGACTCCGGGGAAAGAGCCTCCCACAACCCTGCCAACTGCTACCGCCCCCTTGACAGGTGCAGCCCAGCACTCACTGGGAGCATCGCAGTCGATGCAGAAGCCGTTGCCTCGTACCGTGCGCACAGCCTGCACCGCGAGAGCTGTGTTCTGGTTCCCCGGGCGAGTCTGCCACGGGAGGAAGAGACAAGAGACACGTCAGCCTCAGCACCGCCTGCCCGCCGGGCCCTCGGGCGGCCGGCCCCCTTCCCACCTTGTCCTTGGCGCTGCGGCAGCCCTGCAGGCTGGCGAGGATCTGGGCCTGCACGCTCTGCACCCACAGCTCCCTCTCCTCCGCCGTCGAGGCCTCGAAGTGCCACGTCTGCCCGGTGAGGGACACCACCACAAACTCGAAGGACTCCTCTGCCTCTGTGGGGGAGGGCAGTTGCACATCAGGGCACCCGCGCCATAGGGCCACTCAGACCGCTTCACCCGTCCTCCCCAGATGCGTCCACCGGCCCCAGGGCACGCTGCCCAGGACGACCTGCAGGGGACCTTGTAAGACCAGTGCAAGCCCCGTACCCTGTTCCTAACCACCTGCGGAGCTGGGGAGCAGGGTGCGAGCTCTTGGCTTCCCCAGCACTGCAGGAATGGTCTGGACACCAGAGAGGGCGCACCTGGAGAAAGCTAAGCTGCGTCTGGAGGCGGCCACATGGGTGCTGGAAGGCGAGTGTTCTGGGGAGGCGGCGGTGGGCGCCATCCGTACATGTCAGCTGCAGCCGCCTCATTTTGCAGCTCATTAAACCCAATATTCCTGACGGCGTCAGCGTGGGGCTCTTGGGAGCAGCCCCTCCCCCACTGCCCTGGCACAGACAGGCAGGAAGGGCAATGGGGGAGATGTTTTCTCTAGAAACTGGAGGATGTGGGCCAATAGGGACCTGAGGACAGCTGTAGTGACAAGTGCTGGAGCTGGACTGTGACCCCCAAGCACTGTGATGAAGCTCTTCCAAGCCCTGCTCCCCAGCCCAGAAGAAGCTACCCCAATCTCATTACCAGTGGCCAGTGTCCACTAGGTGGGCAAGTGCTAATGGGCACAGCAGCTTGTGCTGGAGTTGGAGACAGTACTGGCACCTGCAGGGAGGCCTGGGCAGCCACACTCTCTGCCAGTGATGTCCCTCCTGTGCATCCCTTTTTCATCTCTGCCCTGGAAGTCCTCTGCTGGGCTACTGCCCTTAGGACCCTTGACAGAACTGCCTTGCCACATATGTAAAACCAGCACCCAGGCCCGAGCCTCGTGCCCCGCCTTGCTCTCACCACGGCCTCTGTGGGCCCTGGATCCTGGACCACCGTGGACACTCTGTGCCACAAAAGCTAAGCACCACTGTGTGTCCCAGGCTGGCAGGAAGAGGGCAGTGATCTCCGCCCACCTGACCCAACCCCTAACCCTAGAGTTAGAGCAGCAATGAGAAACTATCCATCCACAGAAGTTATTTGGGAGCCCAGAGACTCCAATCACGGAGAAGGGGAAGGTGTTGAAGACATGAGGGGAGGAGTGGCACTGTAATTCAGAGACTGAAGAGGGAGAAGGTGAGGGAACTGGACTCCTGCGATCAGAGGCTATAGGGACTCAGCTGACCCGATCACACAGAAGCTCCAGGCATGTCCCCTGTGCTCACTACACTCACGGGGAAAGAGACACAGACAACAGGTCCTGCCTGGCAACTCCTGAAGAGCCACTGGGGCAGTGCACTGTCTGTGACTTTAATTGCAGAATGGCTGGGCACAGTGGCACACACCTGTGATCCCAGTTATTTGGGAAGTTGAGGCAGGGGGACTGCAAGTTCAAGGCCAGCCTGGGCAACTTAGCAAGGCCCTGTCTCAAAAAATACAAAAGGCTGGCTTCCATTCCCCTATCGCAAAGGTGGGAAAAAGGAGGACGGAGGCTCAGTCAACAGAGGGTTTCAGTGGGAGGAAGCAGGACCTCTTCTGAAGTCCCGGGTCCAGGTTACCAAAAGACGTTGCGGAGTTACTTTTATCAGAAATTTTTCCTAGAAAGTGACTCATCCATCTAATCTGAAAAAAGGGGTGTGACTTCTAGGGTACTATGCCCAGGCCCCACTGCCCACCTCCTACGCCCGCTCTCCCTCTGGGTCCCCCTAACCTTCAGCAGCACCGCTGGGGCCGTCTGGTCGGGGGGTCCCGGTGCTCTTTTTCCGACGGTGCTTCTTCCGGTTGGAGTGGGGAGATGGGGGAGGCTCCAGCTTGGGGCTGGAACTTAGTACCTCAGCTGGGCCACTGGCTGGTGAGGGGAGAGTGGAGAAGCGTGGGAAGCGAGGAGGGAGGCGGCACGGGCATGCGGGGAGGGCAGTCCTGCAGGGGCTATGCCTGGAGAGCCAGGCGTGCCTGCACCCTCTCTGGGACCAGGGTCTACCCAGGTCTCCCAGTCCGATCCCCAGCGGTGGAGGAGGAACCATGTAGAGAAGGAAACTGAGGCGGGCGGGCTTAAGGCAGAGGGAGGCACAGGCTTCTGCAGCCTGGAGGGGTGGAAGGAGGCCCAGGGAACTCAGGGAGCCGAAGCCCCAGCAGCTCCGCACCAAATTTATCCTCAATCACACTCCCCGCTCCTCACAATTAATAGCAGAATTAGAAACAATCAGGGAGCTGCCTAATTACTGTCAATTAGAGCGCGCTAATCAAGCTCCGGCTCCCACACCCCGCCCGGCGCTCACCACTAAATGTCAAACTTCATTAGAGGCAGACGCGCTCCCTCCCTCCCTGCCTGCCTCCTTCAGACTCAACAGAGGGGTCTCACCAAGGCCAGCGCAGGCCATCAGCCAGTGACCCCAGTGAGTTGGATGGGGTGGGCAGAGACTAATGGCCAGTCCCTCTCATCAGGTGGGCATGCCCAGGAGGCTCATGCTCTGAGGTTGGCCTCAGCATTTCCACTAGGTGGGCCTTTAAGAGGCCTCACACTGCAAGTGTGCCCCCTCAGCAGGCTGGGGTGAGGCAGGGAGCAGGCTGTCTCTGGCACTGTCCACTTGCTGGCTTACCAGGGGCGGGTGACACCCTGGGTCACCTCCCTGTCTTTACATTTCCATTTGCCACTAGGGGATGTAGAATGGAGAGGAAAGTTGTCCCCGTCTTTTTTTTTTTCTTAGCCTTCAGACCCCAGGAGGGTCTATAGTCAAGGGGTGGGGCAGGGGGGCATAAAAGGAGGAAATGGGGGAAAATGAAGAGCTCAGGAGGGAGAGCGAAGCAGGTGGGTGGGAGAGAAGGCAGAGCCAGCCCTCCTAGGACAGCAGAGTAGCCCGCCTTCAGAACCAGTTCTCATGGCTTAGAGCCCCCAGCCTCCGACCTCCCTACTCAGCCACTTCCCTGTGCCCCCGCAGAGAGGCTGATGAGCTGACTGCGCAGGGGGCTGATGGGGATGCAGGAGCGCCACCAGCGCCGCCTGGGGACGGAGAGGAGGAGGAGCTGCAGAGGGCGGACCTCCAGTGCTGGCTGGAGTGGCCAGGTCTGGGGCTAAGAGAAGGGGGCACAGGCAGAAAGCCACACAGTGGCCGGAGAAGGGACAGAGCCCCTACTCCAGCTCCCAGGGCAGTGTCTGCCACAATCCCTGGAGGACTCCAACTGCAGCCTCCCAGGTCAAGAAGGCTACACAGCTCCCCTCCTCTGTCACCTAACTGGGTCCCAGAAGAGGTGAGAAGCAGAGAGCCTCCACTCACCAGGGTGCTGTGTGCTGGGGGGCAGGGCAGTGGCCTCACTCCACTGGTCGGCACTGGAAACGGAGCAGGAGCGCTGGTGCTGGCCCTGGGGGCGCAGGCCAGCCCAGGCCGAGCTGCCGAGGGGGCGCTCAGAGTGCAGGGATACGCTGCTGGCCGAGTGGGGGGCACCTGGGGGGGGAGGGTCAGACTGGGCAGGGAGGCCGATGGGCGCTGTAGACACCTTCCTGAACACAGGGCTACGGGGCAAGCCTGAGAAACTCCTGCAGGATCCTGGCCAGAGAGGGTCTCACCAGGCGCAGGCCAGACCTGCTGGGCAGCCGGTGGCCTCACGCGACCCCCAGACTCTCACCTTCCCATCTCCACCAACCACGCAACAGCTGTCTCCTCACTGTGCTGGGGAGCAGGAAGGGGAAGGGTCTCCAGACACTGCAGGGGTCTCAGGGGTGCTCCTGGCGGAGCGAGGTGCGAGGACCTGCCACCACCCTTGGCTCAGGCCCCTGCACCCTACATTCTGGTCCACATATGTCATTTGATTTGCCTAGGCTTTGCTGCCATTCTGACGAGAAATAAGTGTATCAAATTCAAGTAATTATGTCTAATTAGTATTAGTAATTATCCTGTTGGGCTGGAGAAAATTAATCTTTCGTTTCCCATCAGGGAAGAACAGCAGAGCCAAGGGGAGTGGAAGGCCTAGCAGTGCCCGGGCTGGGCAGACATGGTCAGCCGTGGAGCCAGGGGCAAAGCACCTCAGCCTTCGCCTGGCCCCACTCCCAGGTTGAGTCCCTGCAGGAAAGCACTTGGTAACAGCAGCCACGGGCTTCTGAGGCCTGTGACCTTTACAGGGGAACGCTGCAAGCCCAGGTGTCCCTCCCCTTCTTCAGTGCTCTGAAGACAGCAGCCAGGAGCAAGTGGCCGCAAGGGGTCTCAGAACACACGGGCGGAAGCCAGGGTTTAAATGGCCAGGTGTAGAGGTCAGTGGGAAGGTGGATGGCCAGAGCTGACGGCAAGCGGGGCCAGGCTAGGAAGCGGCTAACAGGCCTCCCTGGCTCTGTAGCACATGGACCAAGTTGCTGGAAGCCCTGAGTTGAAGCGGATGTAGGTCAGAGCAGGGCACACACCCAAATGCTCAAAGATAGCATGACGCTCAGAGAAGGACGCAAGTTTGATGCTCTCTAGTGTGGGTTGTAACAGCCCAAGAGAACTAGACACATGGTCAGCACCTGGTGACACAAGTGGCATGGTGACTGCACCCCAGCGTCCCTGACGCCAGTGCCCCCGGAAGCCCAGCCCCTGCACTGGTCCCTCCTGGCTGGGCCTTTCTCTCCCACCGTTAGCAAACCTTCCAGGGACCCTCGCTTCTCCCCGCCACTTCCTGCTTTTGCCCCTCTCAGGTTCCAAATCTTCCCCTCACCCCAAGCCCCATCAAAGACATCCCGGCCCAACTTCCCCCCAAGCCCCCAACCCAAAACCCTGAGGGAGGGAAAGTGCTTTCCCTTTTCTTTGTTAATTCTCCCCTCATTACGCCTGCAATCCCACAATCAGTGTGCACTGTAATTGTCGAATTTGATGCTAATGATTAATGAATTAAACATGGAGCCATCAATTAGTCCTCCGAGGATAATTCTGCATAAAGCAGCGGATAATGTAATTACAGTAACAAAGATAATGAGATGTTAACATCGCCCGGTGAGCGAGAGACATGTGTGAGTGTGCACGAGGGTCGGTGTCAGCGTGCGGCGGCGGGAGCGGCTTGCTAAGCGCCGGCCATGTGTTCCTGTGTGTGGGTGCTGTAATCATGGCAGCAGCGTGTGGCTCCCAAGGGAAGGTCGGCCCAAGATCGGGACAGGACAGCGGTGTCCACTTCCCCTTCCGCAGATCTGGCTGCTGGCACAAGTGCCCCTGCTGACCAGAAGGGGATCCCCAGACCAACATTTGTGCCACTGGGCCAGGCCCCCTGCCATACTGCAGGCTCTCAGCCACCCCGGTGGGGGGTCCCACCTCCTCCTTGGCTTCCTTCCTTCCCATCATCCACTACAGCAGTCCCCTAGCACACTGCAAGGGCTCCCTTGTTCTGAGCTCAGGAAGACTTAGAGGACGGGATGCAGGGAGTGACATCAGATGCTTAGCTAAGTCGCAGAGTCCCACTTACTGTGGGACTTTACACTCGGGTGTCTCTGAGCCCTTGCTTCCTCACAAAAACAGAAGCAACAGTCTCAACTTCACAGCACTAATGTGGCCCTGGGACCTGGTGTGGTGATGTTCACTACATCTGGCCAGCCCAGTCAGTGGGGTCAGCCCCCGCCCCCGGCCTTGCCCCACACCGCCAGCTGGGTCAGTTGTGGCCATGTGAGCCTCAAACAAGGACTATAATCACCTACCTTTCCTCCGTCTGGACTTCCTCAGCACAAGTCCCATCAGCCTTTTGAGGGATTGAACATTCCCAGCCCCCTGTCCACTAAATGTAGCACCATCTTCTCACTGTGACAAACACAACTCCCCAGCATTTCAACGCACACCCAAGGGAGGGGACACATCCTAGCTGAAAACCTGCACTGCTAGCAGCTGACCTCTGGAGCTGGGCACAGGGACAGGACAAGGCAGTGTCCCAAGCATTTTCTGGGCCCAGAGACACTGAGATCTGATGGTCTAGGATGCTGTGGGAACAGTCTGGGGAGGAAAGGTCCAGGAGCCTAGGCAGCTAGGAGCAAGGAAACTACCTGGGTAGTCCTGGCAAGGGTGGATGGGGCCTAGGAACAGAGTCCAGAGGAGGAGCTGGTGCCAGGAAGGGAGCACTTGGGGACAGAGGGCCTTTTACCAGAGCCCATACTGTCACACCAAGAGGTAGGGCACAGCAGAGGCTGCCCTGCTGTAGTCAGAGCCTCTCAGCCTGACTCTTCACTACAGATGGCTGGACCCATGGCAGCACCCCCTGCCCTCAGGTTCCTCTCTAAACTCAGCCCTCTCTGCGCAGAGACCCCACCTCTCACTGAAGACCTGAAGATGTTTGCCTGGTGGTCCCCGATAGCTCTGTCCCTTTCTGTCCCACACAGCAAACTGGATGCTGGACTCCCTTGATTCTGGATGCAGAAAGGTAGGCCTATGACCACTGGGTCACCTGACAGGCAAGGATGCTCAATTGCCCCACCAGGGCAGCATCCTGGTCACGGTGTATGACTGAGCTGATCCTAGAGCACATTCAGAACCCTGAGGCCTGGGCGGAAAACAGCCAGGCCGAGAACATCTGCCTCCCTAGATCCCCCGCAGCAGTAGCCTCACCTGTGCCACCACCCAGCTGTGTGTTACTCCGCTCCATGGCCAGCCCGTTGGAACGTGGGCTGGTGCCCGGGGCTGTGGCAGGTGTGGCTCGGGGCAGGCGTTTCCCAGGCACCTTCACTGTCGTCCGCAGCAGGTCGATCTCCTTGCCGTGGATGTTCTGCATGTAATCCTAGAGGCCATGTGCACAAGACAGTCGTTAGGACAGGCATCCCTCAGCAGCCATATCTCCAGCACTGCTCTGACTCCTAGACCCTCCTTGCTATGCTACCTTGCGGGGGAGTTCAGTCTCAAAAAGCAGGCCTCTGAAGCCCAGACACCTGAGTCAGGCTTGCACCAGATCCCCATGGGGCCCACAGCATGCAGGGTTGGGAAATTGGGGGATCTGTAGCCAAGCGTCAAGACTTGAGGTCTTTAGGAGGCAACGCCAAGGAGGTCAAGAATGGGATGGAGATGGGTCTAGGGAGACAGCGCCTCTGGTGGCCGAAGAGGGAACTGACAAACTTAACGGATGACTGAGCGGCCCCAGGCTCCAAGGCTGGCCCTGTTTCACAAGCTCCTGCCCCTATCCGGGCACTGGGAAGAAAGTCTGGAAAGCACCTGATTAATACAGATTTGTCAGACTTTTAAAGGGCAGTCTTTGATTCTTTCTGCTGGACCTAAGAGTGTCCAGCAGTTTCACATCCCAGACTCTTGCGGCAGTGGGGGGGGGGGGACTGTCATAGCTTAGCATCTGCCCATCTGTGTGCCAGGATTATTGCACTAGAGCAGAAGATATATGTACCAGATGGTATCCTACGTAATCTTCTCCATCACCTGAGATGGAGAGAGAGTTCTGTGTCTATTCTGGAGATGAAGAAACTGAGGCTAAGAAGGCTAACCCACCCAAGATCACAAAGAAAGTCACAGACCAGATTCAAGCCCAGGTTCTTGGACTCCCAGGCTATGCTCCTATGTGGACTTCCTCTAGCCTGTTCTGGGCTCTGGGTCTCAGCTGGCCTTCAAGTCAGCCAGGAGCCCAGGGAAGTGGGGGCTAAGCTGTGCTTGGCCCCACCCCCACTCAGATGACAGGGAGGGGTAGTGGGTGGAGCCGGTGGAGCCCTCTGTGCCTGCAGCCCTCATTTCCAGCTGCTTCTGGCTTCTCCTTCCAGAGTGTGGCTCCTTCTTGCACATCCCAGTCAGGCTCCTGGTGGATCTGAGCTCACATTTCCAAAACATGCAAATATTCCCTCCACGGGTCTCCACATCTTCCCGAGGAAAGAATCGGGATGTGTGTCTGATTAGACAAAAAATTGGCTCAAATCCCCTTCACAGACATCCAGGGTGTTGCACACCCAAGGGCTTCCTGTGTGCGCCCACCTCTTACCTGTGTGGGGCAGTGGTCTGCTTGGTTTCCTTACCCTTTCAGCTCCCAGGAGACAGGACAATGTCCTTTGCATAAAAGGACAGAGTGGCTGCCCCTTGGGAAGCAGCAGGAGGGCAGTGGGTCTTGCCAGGGCTCAAGGGCTGCCTCTCACTTTGGGAATAACAAGGATATCAAGTAGCCAAGGGGTCTCCTGGTCCATGGACTAAGAGAATATGGAGCTCCCAGACAGGAAGAGGCGAGAGGGCAACAAAAGAGAGCCCCAAACACCAGTCTCCCACCTGAGGCCTGCTACTAGGTGGACAGCCACCTGCGGCGGCATCAACAGGGCACCGGTGGGAAGGCTTCTTTCTACCAGTACTTGCGCCCTGCTTGGATCCAGCCCCGTGAGGCCTGGTTGAGCCTGTGGCCATCTTCCTTCTCCACATGGCTGCCAGGCCTTCCTAGGCTAGCAGCCTTCTGAAGGGCCCAAGCCTGACATCCAGAGAGCAGGAGTAGCTAGCTTTTGGAAAGTGTGTTCAAGGAGAAACCCCACTTCCTGTGATTGCTGCTCCTGCATCTGCCACCCAGTCCTGGAGGCACTCTTGCTCTGGGGTTTTGCTCAACATCTCAGACCTGCAGAACATGCTGAGGAACGCTGAGAGCAGCCTCCCACCCCAGCAGGGACTCTGACCTCCGGCCCACACTCCACTGAGCACAGACAGGCTTCCCACAGCTCCAGGGCTCAACAAGGTGGCTGGGCAGGAAACAAAGTCAGGGGCCTGTTGGCCTCCCAGTGCACCCCTGTCTGATCTTTCTACAGCTGACAGTTCTACTCACCGGTCACTGTTGACCCTCTGGTTTTGCTTTCAGCTCAGTATCCAACATGTGATGTCACTGTCTCATCCCTCTCCCCACCTCCATCCCAACGACTTGGACTCTGTGTGCTTGATTCCAGTCTCCGTACATACTGATCCCTGATCCTGCTACTCCCTGTCCCCAGTCCCTACGCATAATCACATCTTGGATCGGCTGTTCCAGACAACTGCCAACAGCTGGCTGGGCCAAAGGCCCAGCTGTAGTCCCTCTCCTGGGGGAGGAGCTCGGGCTGCTCCAGTTCACAAGGAGGTCACAGCAGCTGCAACAGTTTTCCCCACTCGAGCCCTGGGATGCCCAGGCTGGGACGTGGCAGAAGCTGACCCTATGCCAAGAACAAGAATGGCACAGAGGGACTCTGTTCAGGGCCAAGGAGCCAGAAACTGGCTGCAGGGGAAGGTACTGCCCAGCTTCAGCATCTAACTGCACCAGACAGACACCCTTGGCTCTTGACTCCAGACCCTGAGCTGAGCGATGGAGCCTGGGCCTGGAGGATGCTCCGGAGATGGAGCCTGGAGGAGCAGCAGCAGGGACAGGGACCTCAGGCTCAGAGCAACAGCGTTTCCCTCCGTCAGCAGAACAGGGAGCGTGGTGGTGGCGGTGGCAGCGGCTGCTCAGGAGAGCGGTCACCACGGCTGCCTTTATTACCCACCATCAAACAGCAATTTCTTCCCCAGCCTCCTCGCTAATTACCCAGCCAGCGTTCTCATCTCGTTTTATTACTGGAATTAACAACGAGTTCAGAGCGTGGAAAGCTATTAAGATGTGTGATTAAGCCACATTCAATTAGTTTCTACAAACAATTTAATTGATGTTGCAGATAGAATTAACAGAAGGTGATTGTGTGAATGGCTCCGCTGGCTGCAAAGCGGGGGAGGCTGCGGCGAGCTCTCTTGGGCCAGGCGGGATTGGGGCGCAAAAGCTTGAGGCCTGCCCGCCAACTCCTTCCTCATCGGTTGGGGAGCACTGTCCCCGGCAGGAGCCCCGGACAGGCCCGGGTCCTGACTGAACTCTGGAGTCACCAGAGGCCCTCCTCTCGCCATCAGGATAGAGTCCAGAGCCTCCAGGGAAGCCACTGCTCGCAGGCAAGTAGTCTGCCTGGTCACTGCTGCAACTAAATTGCTGCTGAGGCTGGAGGACAGGGGAACTGGAGCAGGGAAGGCAGCAGAGGCCAAGCTGGCCAGTGAGCAGTTAAGTCAGGAGCAGGGGACAGGACAGCCTCAAGAGCCCCACATGGAGGTGAACCGAGCCCCGAGAGCACAGCTGCACGCAGCAGCCCTGGCTTTGGCCACCACTTGTGCTGTGGTCAGGACCGCAGTTTGGAACCAGCTTTGTGACTTCTGGGTGAGGAGAGATGAGAAGATAGGCATCTTCAGGGCAGGGTAGATGAGTTGATGGTCCTGGGCAGTGGAGAGCTGCTCAGCCTGGGATGGCCTGCTCCTGGAGAAGCAGACACCAGAGACCCAAGGGAGCAGGGGAGCAGGACCCGGTGCTGGCCCAACATGTCACACCCCTTAGAGCTCACCCTGCAAGGACAACGGGACAGACCCAGACTGGCACCCAAATTCTCTCACAGGCCCCTAAAGCACACAGAGCAACAAGTGCAGCAGGAGGGACTCTGGGGGACTCCTGGGGTACACAAGACGCCCAGCCTGGCCTCCCAGCAGCCTGGGCAACCCTCTCTCTGTTCTGGTTTCAGTAACTTTCTCCTCAAGGGGAGCTGCTCCTGGTGAGGCAGGAAAATCTGGGTAATGCTGAGAACCAGTCGTGGGCCCAGGTCTCAGCTGTGCTGTTGGCCGGGTGACTGACAAGCTGCAGCCCACCGCGCCGCTGCTCTCTAGCAGGTGGTGTGGAGACCGCAGGCCCACATGCCCCTTTCCTTCCTGATCCATGCCAGAAGCCTCCCCATACAACTGACCCTTCCCTCCACATCCCAAGAGACGTCTGCCATCCCTCCTCTCCACCTTGGCTTCCTTCATTCTCTAGGGAAGAGGACAGCAAAGGGGTGGATCTTGTGCCCAGCTAGGGTCGCACAATCAGAAAAGAATAGGCAAGGATTCAGGAAAGAGATATGGAGGCCACCCTATAGAGGTGGGAGCCGGATGTTTCCTGTAGACCAGTTCCCAGGCTCCCCAGTCCAGATGGACACACTCAGCAAGCATATGCTAACCTGCCTGGTGGACAGAGGGTGAAATACGCCCCGTTGGAGTTGGGTGGCCCCGTGTGACCTCGGGGACCCTTCAACAGGGAAATACTATGAACCTGCTACTCTGCTGCCAGCTCCTCCGGCCCTCCCTCGGTACGGATGGTCTCAAGGCAGTGAAGCCTTGTGCCCTCTGACAGCTTAAGATACTTTGTCTCTTTTGTCACGCTGTCCTACAAGGCCCTGCTGCCTCTCTCATGGTCCCTTAAGGACTCTGGAGAAGGGCAGGTCAGGCAAGGAGGGCACCTGCAGGCCCAAGTGGTTGTGGTCCCTTCTCCACTTCCCCAGGGATGATCGCCACCTGGCATCCTGGCACAGGTCCTGCCCTGAAGGGTAAGAGATGACCTAACCGATGTTGGCCCCTGAGCTGAAGAGAGGGGCCAGTGCCCAGAGGAACTGGACGAGGTAAAGTGCGAGGGCCAGGCTGGGGTCAGACCTGAATGAAGGAGACCTCCCAAGGACAACTCTTTCCCTGCAGGCAGGTCTCATCCTCTGTTCTCTCTACAGGGTTATGGCCAGGAAGCATGGATCCTAGCACCCCTTGTGCTGGGCCTAACATCGCGTGTACTCTAAGCAGGCTAGGGACCCTCCAAGGCAGGCCCAGGGCTCTGGGTGGGGTGGAGCTGGCCCACGTGCTGTGCTTGAGGGGCTTCACAGGAGAACTCATTAGCCCCACAGTGGGGTGGTGACAGAGATGGATTCTGGTGACAGCTGTGCGCTGGAGCCACGCAGTGAGGGGAGGGGGAGGC
>PVKS010024933.1:0-30471 GCA_004027875.1 Aplodontia rufa | reverse complement strand
CTTACAGTCACACAGTTAAAATGTGCAATGAACATTGGTCAATGAAGACAGTTCCCCCCTTACAGTCACACAGTTAAAATGTGCAATGAACATTGGTCAATGAAGACAGTTCCCCCCCTTACAGTCACACAGTTAAAATGTGCAATGAACACTGGTCAATGAAGACAGTTCCCCCCCTTTATAGTCACACAGTTAAAATGTGCAATGAACACTGGTCAATGAGGACAGTCCCCCCCTTTACAGTCACACGTTAAAATGTAAAATGAACACTGGTCAATGAAAACAGTTCCCCCCCTTTACAGTCACACAGTTAAAAATGTGCAATGAACGGTGGACAACAATAGAGACAGTTTTTCTCCCCCGGTTACAGTCGCCCCTGGGATGCACCCCCTGCGGGTTTATCTGGAATAAGCCGGTGTTGCTGTTGAGCTGCCGCTCTGTCCTTTCTCATTTCCAACAAAAACCAACCAGGAAAATCGAAGACAGACTGGTCCAAGGCTACAAGACCTGTTAAGTTACAGCGGAGGCGGGTGGGAGTGAGGGAATACATCCTCTTCCTTGGCTGCATTTAGTTTTACAAGCACCAAATATATGGGGCAAAAAAACGCCAGAAGTGGAAAAGCGCGCCCCACCATATGGCATGCAGGAACACCGCCAGGCCGCAAACCCAAATTCCCAGCAGCGACCGACTCTTCCGCACAATGGCTTTTTGTTGCTTTGTTGGCTGTGGTGTTTCTGAGACGCCAGGGATCGAACCCAGGATCTCACGCCTGCGATGCTAGTGCTGACACTGAGCTACACACAGCCCCGACGCAAAGTGAAAACTTGCTGACAACCACAGGCCGTAGAGCAGGAGACCGGAAGAGCCCTCAAACACCAGTGGCTGAGCTGCTTTATCACCGGCGTCCTGAGTCGCTTCGCCGAGGGTTCACCGCCTCTCGCGAGGGCAGGCAGTCGCCAACAGAGACCGAACCACCCAAACAAGCCGGCCAGCGTCGGGCACGGGAGAACCGGCGCAGTGCCTGAACCCTTCAAATTATACTTTTCTCCAGAGACACAGAAACGCACAGACTCCGGCTCCTCCTCACCCCAAATCCGCCCCGTCCCACCACTAGGCAGGCCCAGGAGGAAAACTAGGCCCCCACTGTTTATTACCTGACGTTCAGCGCAGACTCCTGCGCCGGGACTACAGCTGCTGACGCCAACCTCCCTCGGTGTCCCGACACCGCCCTTATTATGGCCCTCCGAGCGGTAGAAGCTGCCATGATCGCCTCTCTGAAGCCGGTCGCTATCACCCGGGCCCGGTCCGAGGCCCCGCCCTCAAGCCGGGCTCCAGTGCCTCTCAGCCAATCGGCTGGCCCCCTGTGCACCCAGACCCGCCCCCTCCCGGATCTTGTCAGGCGGACGCAGGCTCCTCCAGCCGTGGGGCCGACTGGGAAGGCCTCGTTCTCCTGACGGCCAATCAGAGGGGCACGGGATCTCCAGGCACCCCGCCCGGCCCCTGCTGCGCGCTCCCGCACTTGCGTAAAACGCGGTGACTGCTCGCGTCACCTCCTGCGCTAGAACTCCTCCCGGATTCGCCAACGGCAGCGGATTTCTTGGGGAACTACTTCCTGTCTCGAGGCTTGGCACGTGAGCCCCGCCCAGCGGCCGGAGGGAACCCTTGTTCTCGTTCATTATATAACTGTCCAACGCTGTGAGTGCAGGTTCCTTCGCGCCGTCGCTCCAAGCTTTGAAGCCTGGCGGTACTGCTCTCAAATGGTTGTCTAATGCAGTCCCTGCTGGGCTTACCCATTGGCTTGTGAGGGCAGTAGGAGGTCTTGCCAGTAAGGAAGAGACTCAGATACAGTTATCTAGCACCACTTCTGCCTTCTTCCTACGAGGCCAAGGTTGTATTTGGTGTTGATTTATGCTTTGGGTTTTCTTTATTGCTTACAAGACAGACAACTTTACTTTGATTCACTCATTTCAGAAATCGATGATTAAGCCCAGACTTCTTTTCTGTCCATTTATCCCCAAGCCCTTATTAACTTCTGCAGGCCATGGTTTACTGTAAATTGTGGAAGGAGGATACCAGTACTATTTAAACAGCTTTGAGGCATAAGTGATAGTCAAGTGTAGGCAGCCCCTATTTGGGGGGCAACGAGGGAGTGTTGGGGAAATAAAAAGTCCTATTGATTGAGATTAGGATATATAGTAAAATGACTAGGTCCCCAGGACAAGGGCCCCATTCAACCACCCCCGGAAGCTAACCAATTAAGGAAAAATTCAGGGCCTTCAAATGCAAAAGACCAGGAGGCTCACCTGTGGGAGCAACCCCTTTGTCCTAGAGGCAGAAAAACTAAAAGCACCCAGATTGGGAACTGGGAAGGGTTTGCTATCTGTTTACATAGATTTTTAACCAACGATTTGGTGCTCTGTTTCAGTTCCTGTTTTACATAGTTTTTAATCAAAGATGTTGGTGCTTTTCTCAATGCCTGCTTTACATAAGTCTTAATGCTCATACCCCAAACCAAGATTAATCCTGGCCCAGCACACCACTATGGTATCTAGCTTCCAAGTACCCCTTTCCATTGCAGAGTCTCTACTCTCCTTCCTTAAATAAATCCTGCTCCTTTTTACTCTTCCCTCCCCGTGGTTGACCGTTAAATTTGCTAGGCAAGAACCCAGAAGGTTGGCACTGAATTACCAGGCTGTGCGTCTATACCAAGAGCTACAATGCACTGTTGGACAATGGGGTGGGTGGGGGCAGGGGAGCGGTATGGATCCCAGCTCTTAGCCAGGTAGTTGCTGACACTACTTCCGACACACAGATCTGCAGCCAGCCCAAACTCCATTCCCCAGCTGAAGCAGAGAATCCTTTGGGGAAAGAAAGCAATTAGAATATACTGTCAGGGGGCTAGAGCAATGGGTGGCTCCAGGGTTGGAGCTTGCCTGGTATGTGCAAGGACCCAGGTTCAAACCCCAGCACCACGTACACAACTAAGGGTTGGGGAAAACAATCCAGATGAAAAAATTTAGAAAAGATAAAATTGTTTCTTTTTCTTTTAAGTCAGATCATTATGTATCCTGTATAATTAAAAAAAATAGAGCAGAGTAAGAAGATGGAAAGAAAGGGGTAAGGTGGATTACTATCTTGTTTATTTTGGCTCTGCTGAGGATTCAACCCAGGGCCTCACATGTTAGGCAGGGCTTTACAACTGAGCCACACTCCCAGCCCTCTTATTTGTGTTGGTGCTTTACAGTTGTACATAGTGATGGGATTTGTTGTAACATATTCATAGATGTACACAATACAATAATATAATTTGGCCAATATTCCTCCAACCCTTCCTCCAACCCCCAGGACTCCCCCACCTCCCTCCTGGAGTCTCCTGGTCCCTTGCCTTTCTTTCTGGGGTATATATTTATTCTAATATACCAAAGGATAGTGACATAATTCTTATACCTACAAAGAACATTTTTTTATGTGAAAATAATAAATATAATGAAATACTTATAAAAGCTTGGAGTGTACCTTGTTTTAACTCAGCTCCAGCATTTCCCTTTTCCCTCCCTTCCTCTGACCCCCTGCTATTTTTAGATATGCTTGACAATAGGACAAACAATAACGTTTCTATGAAAGCCTGCAGTATACCTTATTAAATTCAGACACAAGTATTCCCCACCATCCCTTTTTCTTACCGCTTCCGTTTTCTCTGTTATTTACTAAATGGATTTTGTTTTTAAAGAGACAACCAACTTTATTTTTTCTTCTGGTCTTTGTTTCTCCAACACTTAGTTGTGTATAGGGTGCTGGGGTTTGAACCTGGGTCCTTGGGCATTACAGGCAAGCATCTCAACCACTGAGCCACTGCTCCAGTCCCACTAAATATTTTAATGACTCTGGTATATATGTTGATGAGATTCACTATGATATGTTCATATGCGAACATGAGTAAGTTGAGTCTGATTCTTTCCATCAACTTTTGCTATTTCATTCCTCCTTCCTCCATTTCTTTCTCCTTTGACTATTCCTCTGTTTTCTTGCTTACTTTTGAGACAGTCTCACTATGTTACCTGTGTGCGGGGAACCCTATGAACAATTAAACAGTTTCCCAATAGATTTTTTTAAGGAAATAAAATGTTTGTAACATGTAGTTTATGATATTTATTTCCTCAGCAAAAGAAGGAATGTGTTGAAATGTGAAGATGATGATAAACTCTAGTTTTGTTTCAGTGGATAATAGTGCTTCCATAAACTGAAGGTTATAAGGGTTCTCTCTGTAATTTTAAAGTATTGGTTATAAATTAAAACTCATCAAATATTTCCAAGAATCAGGGTCTTAGTTTCCTAACCGATTATGCTATTAAAAAGACATTTGAGGGGCTGGAGCAGTGGCAAGCACAAGGATGTAAGTTCAAACCCCAGCACCACATATTAAATGAAGTGTCAGAGCTACAAAGGCCAAAGGAAAAACTAAATAAAATTGATTCTCTCTCTGTCTGGCCCTTTAAAAAAAAAAAAAAAGCATTTGAGGGGCCTGGAGCAGTGGCTCAGCAGTTATGGTGCTTGCAGCAAATGCCACATGAAAAATTAAATAAAAAATTGATTCTCTCTTTCTCACTGTCCCTCTTAAAAAAAAAAAAAGGCTTTTGAGGGCCTGGAGTGGTGGCTCAGTGGTACGAGAAGACAGAATTTGAATCACAGCACCATGTACACAACAAAGTGTCGGAGCAACAAAAGCCACATGAAAAACTAAAACTGATTATAAAAAAAAAAAATTTCTTTTTAAAAGGGGGGAAAAACATTTGAAGGTCTGGGGATGCAGCTCAGTGGTAGAGCACAGACTTAGCATGTGTGAGGGTCTAGGTTTGATCCTGAACACTATGAAACACAATAAGTAGATCTGTTTTTTTGTTTGTTTGTTTTAGAAAGAGAGAAACAACTTTATTTATTCACATGGCCTTAGTTGCTCCAACACTTAGTTGTGTATGTGGTGCTGGGGTTTGAACCCAGGTGCTAGTGCTTGCCAGGCAAGCGCCGAAACTGCTGAGCCACCACTTCAGTCCTTTTTTTAATATTTGATACATCACCACACATGAAATGTTCTTGCCAAAATAATTGAATCTGGTCAAACTTTAGATATGCCAGTTTGTATAGGGGATACAGAGGATAGAAGAACATGTTAAATGATACCAAGGGACACTATTCACTAAATGTAAAATATGTTAAATCTGAAAGACAATAATCCAGTTTCTTCAAGTAAATACCAAGTAAAAAGCAAGGAGGGGAAACTGTTACAGATTTAAAATATTTAAGAGACATTATTTGTATTTCATTTTGCACAAACTAAATAAAAAGACATACATGAGCCAGGCACTATGGCAAATGTCTGAAATCCCAGCTACTTTGGAGGCTGAGGCAGGAGGATCACAAGTTCAAGGCCAGCCTCAGCAACTGAATGAGATTTTGTCTCAAAATAATAAATAAGTAAAAACAGCTGATGGTATAGCTCAGTAATAGTGTTTCCCTGGGTTGAATTCCCAATACCACACACACACACACACACACACACACACACACACAAAATACATGAGACTGGAATTTTTTTTAAATGACTGGATATTAGATGATTTTAAGAAATTAAAATGTGTAGATGTGGGGGCTGGAGCGGTAGCTCTGTGGTTACAGTGCTTGCCTAGCATGCATGAGGAGATGGGTTCAAACCCCAGCACCATGTATGCAACAATGTTTCAGAGCAATGAAGGCCACATGAAAAACTAAATAAAAATTGATTCTTTCTTAAAAAATAAATACATAAATACACAAATAAAATATGTAGGTGTATCCCTGGTGTGGTAACGCACACCCATAATTGCAGCATCTTGGGAGGTCGAGGTAGGAGGATCCCAACTCTGAGGCCAGCCCCAACAACTTAGTGAGGTCCTATGCAACCTTGTGAAAATCTGTTTCAAATAATAATAATAGTAATAATAATAGACTGGGGATGTGGCTCAGTGGATAAGTCCCCTTAATTGCTCCCCCCCAAAAAAGTGGGAATATATTGTGATATATTCACACATGTACAAAGTATTGTTGATCAACTTCATTCCATTCCTCCCATTTAGGAAGACTCTTTCAAATAATGTAAGTACACCTACAGCTTGCGTGCTTGCTGTTTGTTTTGTTTTGTTTTGCACAGGGTATTGAACCCAGGTATAACCCTAACCCTTGTAATTTTTTAATTTTGAGACAGGGTCATTAAGTTGTTTAGGATCTCACTAAGTTGCTGAGGCTGGCCTCAAACTTGGGATCCTTCAGCCTCAACCTTCCAAGTTACTGGGATTACAGGCAAGTGCTATCATGCTTGACAGAATTTCATTTTTATGTATAATTATAATGCACCAATTTTAAAAAATTAATAGAAGGCAGGGTGAGGTGGTACTCTCCTGTAATCAAAGTAGCTCGGGAGGCTGAAGCAGGAGGATCACAAGTTCAAAGCCAGCCATAGCAACTTCATGAGTTCCCAAGCAACTTAGTGAGACCCTGTCTCAAAATAAAAAAAATAAAACATGCTGGAGATGTGGCTCAGTGGGTTAAGCACCCCTGGTTTCAATCCCTAATACCAAAAATTTAAAAATTAAAAAACTAAATAAAATTTAATAGAAGGAAGAGCACTAGAGTAAAGGAACGGGATCAGGGGAAGCATTAGGGTAATACTGGAGATTAAAATGGAGCAATTTCGGGGGTTGGGGATTTAGCTCAGTGGCAGAGCACTTGCCTAGCATGCACAAGGCCCTGAGTTCGGTCCTTAGCCCAAAAAAAAAAAAAAAAAAAAAAGGAACAATTTCTGTTATATTCACTAATGGATGTCAAAATGAACCCCATGATTATGTATAACTACAACACACTAATAGTTAAAAAAAAAAAAAAAAGCCTTCCTTGGTGCAATGGTACACATCCATAATCACAGCTACCTGGGAGGCGTGTGCACCTGGCTCCAGGCAACTTTTTAAAAGTTAACAATTTCATTGCTGGGAACTTTTTGATCAGTAGAACAATCTTCCTAGAATGCTCAATGATTATATATAGGGATTATCACTGGGAAATGTTTGGTTCAAAGAACACTTTCATTGACTGGATCAGGAACTGACTAACAGGAAGTTAGTTGTATTACAGATGTTAGTTTCTGATTTAAAAAAAAAGCAGAATAACATGGGAGATTAACTTGATAGTTCACCTTTACCGACTGGCTATGTCAGTTAGGAACTAGGCAGGAAAACAGAAATTATATCAGGTATTATATTTTATTTATTTATTTTTTCAGGGCTGAGGATCGAACTTGGGGCCTTGCGTGTGCTAGGCAAGTGCTCTGCCACTGAGCTAAATCCCCAACCCCTATTTATGTGTTTTTTAAAGAGAGAGATAAACACAGATTAAAAAAAAAGTTAAATATGGGCCATTATTTAAAAGGCTTTAGGGATTGGAGCAGTGGCTCAATGGTTTCAGAGATTTCCTGGTATGCATCAGGACCTGGGTTGAACATAAACACCACATACGCAACTAGGTGTTGGAGAAAGAAAGGCTGGATAAAGGAGTGAATAAAATTGATTCTCTCTTTCTTTCTCTCTTTCCAAGAGTGACCCCCTGACAAATCTCAGCTGTTGACAGGAATAAGGTCAGTTTTTTGCCAACTTGGTCTGAATACCTAGAAGAAAAGTATAACCAAAGATCAGCCATATATGGACTTTGAGAAAGAAAAGATCATTTTTTTAAATAGAATTCAAGATGTACACTTTTGTCAGTCCTCCCAAAAGTAAGTAAAACTGGGAGGTTTAAAAATGATGGATCCTTTTATAAGAGTGCCTGATAACCATCACAAAAGGTTACATCAGAGTCACGAGTTTGTTCTAAGTCAATTCAAGACTTTCATATCTTCCTAACTCCCTACATAGGTAAGTTTGATTTTTTTTTTTTTTTTGTACCGGGGATTGAAGATTGAACCCAACAGTACTTAACCACTGACACATCCCCAGCCTGGCTTTTAAAATTTTCATATAGGGCCTTGCTAAGTTGCTAAGGCTGACTTTGAACTTGTGATCCTCCTGCCTCAGCCTCCCAAGCCACTGGGATTTCAGGTTTTGTTTGTTTTGTTTTTGTGTTTTCTTTGTGTGAGCACTTTTACCTTAAGGGACGGGCAGTTAGTTGGTCAGCTGTTATATTTCTTGGAGCCAAATGTTACATTTCTTCTATTGATGTTGCAACCTATATGATAATTTTTGCCCTATGAGAAAAATGAATCTTTGCAGATGTAAGAGAACACACAGGGTGGGGGGTTGAAAACACAAACCACGCAAGTAACTGGGTTTAGGACCTGGGGAGTTTATCTTTAGTTCTTTGAGGCAATCTTCCAACAGTTTCATACTTATCTAATTTATCCTTGAAGATGTAAAGGTGAAGGCATCCTGGCTTTTGTAATGCACCTTGTTTTTGCTGGTAACATTGTTTGAGAGAGTAGGGGTAAGGAAGAACACATATCATACTTTTTAGTGGGTAACAGGCTATGATTTAAGATCCCCTGAGCACATTTGCCCTTTTGGGGGGGTAGGAGGGTGCTAAATTTTTACCCCCTTAATCCCACCCCTACATACATACTGGTAATATTGAACCCAGGGCCTCACACTTGCTAGACAAGTGTTCTACCTCTGAACTACATCCCTATTACTACTACCTTACTTTTTTTTTTTAAGAGAAGAAAGAGTGAGAGAAAGAGAAAGAGTCACTTTTATTTATTTTGTCATCTGGTTTTTGTTTTTCCAACACTTAGTTATATGTGGTGCTAGGGTTTGAATCTGGGTACTCGCATGTGCCAGGCAAGCACTCTGCTACTGACCACCACTCCAGCCCCTGTTCCCTGTTCTTTTTTTTTTTTTTTTTTAAGAATCAATTTCATTTATTTTTTCAACTGGCCTTTGACACTTCATTGTGTATGTGGTGCTGGGGTTTGAACCCAGGTCCTTGCGCATGCCAGACAAGCACTCCAATCACTGAGCCATTGCTCCAGCCCCTATTCCCCTACTCTTAAGAGATGTTGTTTTCCATAGAACTTCCTGACTGCCTCAGTGAGGGGACAGACCACACATACCATAGAGCAATCAGGTAATTTTATTTCTTCTGGCTATAGAACACTGAAGACCTGTCTTCTTCAAGAAATGCACTAATTAGATGAGTTCAGGGTGCAGTGACACATGCCTGTAATCCAAGCTACTCTGGAGGCTAAGACAGGAGAATCAAAAGTTCAAAGCTACCCTCAGCAATTTAGCAAGGCCCTAAAATCTTAGCAAGACCCTGTCTCAAAATTTAAAAATTTAGGGGCTGAAGCAGTGGCTCAGCGGTAAAAGCATTTGCTTGGCTTATATGAGGATTTGGTTTCAAACTCCAGCACCACATACACAACTAAGTGTCAGGAAAACAAAAACTCAGTAGTTACTGCGCTTGCCTGGAATGTGAGGATGTGGGTTCGAACCCCAGCAACCATGTACACAGTGAACTGTCAGAGCAATAAAAACCAAATGAAAAACTAAATAACATTGATTCTCTCACTTTCTCACTGTCCCTCTCTCTTAAAAAGAAAAACAAGGGGTTGGGGATTTAGCTCAGTGGCAGAGTGCTTGCCTAGCACGCGCAAGGCCCCAAGTTCGGTCTTTAGCCCTGAAAAAAAAAATGAAAACAAAAACAAAAACCAAATGAAAAAATAAGTAAAATTGGTTCTCTAAAGAGAGAGAAAGGTAGAGAGAAAGAGAAAGAAAGTGACTTTGATATACAATGTTTCTCAAAGTATGGTGGTAAGATCCTTTGTAAAGAATTTTCACTTTAAGCCTACAGTGGTGGAGCAAACATAATCCCAGGTACTATGGAGGCTGAAGCAGGAGGATGGCAAGTTCAAGACCAGCCTCAGCAATTTAGTGAGACCTGTCTCAAAATAAAAAATAAAAAGGGTGGGGGAAGCTGCGACAGTGGCACTTATCTATAATCTCAGTGACTTGGGAGGCTGAGGCAGGAGGATCGAAAGTTCTATGCCAGCCTCAGCAATTTAGCAGGACCCTGTCTCAATATAAAAAGAGTTAGGGTTGTGGCTCAGTGGTACAACATGACTGGTTGAAGTCCCCTCCACCCCCCGTAACCAAAAAGAATAAAAGGTTGGTGATGTCACTTAGTTGTAAAGCACCCCTGGGTTCAATCATTAGTACAACCTAAATAAATAAAAAGTAATTTTTAAAAAATCATTTCAAATCTACTGAATCAGTCTGTGGATTTTGTTTGGGCCTATGATTTACTGGGTTTTTTTGTTTTTTGTTTGTTTTGGGGGGTACTGGGGACTGAACCTAGGGGTGCCATACCACTGAGTTGATCTTCATCTCTAGACTTTTTAATTTTTTAATTTATTTTTTTTAAAGAGAGAAGGACAGTGAGAGAGAGAGAGACAGAATCAATTTTTATTGAATTTTTCACATGGCCTACGTTGCTCCGACACTTAGTTGTGTACGTGGGTGCTGGGGTTTGAACCCGTGTACTCACACATGCCAGGCAAGCGCTGTAACTGCCAAGCCACCGCTCCAGCCCTATTTTTTATTTTTTATTTTGAGACAAAGTTTCTCTGAGTTACTGAGGCTGGCCTCAAAATTTGTAATCCTCTTATTCCCAGTCTCCTGAGTTGCTGGGATTATAGACATGCCTACAATTGAAAGAAGTTCCCAGGGAATATCCTTAGATTTTTGGAATCACTGCATTAGTGGGAAAGAAACATACTTACACACACACTTCTGTGCGTACACAGATAAAAATTCTACCCCCATCTCCATCTCCACTTCCACACCCAAAGGCTCCTCATGGATAAATTGCCACAAGGATAGAAAAAGATAATAAAGACTTTAAAAATCATTTCAGTTAATCACTATCCCAAGAAAACCTTTTTTTTTGAGAATTGAAAAGGGGCACTTGCGGGGCTGGAGCAGTGGCTCAGCGGTTATGGCTCTTGCCTGGCATGGGCAAGTATGTGAGTTCAAACCCCAGCACCCACATACACAGTGAAGTGTCCAAGGAATGAAAGTCACATGAAAAACTAAATAAAAATTGTGATTGCTTCTCTCTTTCTCTCACTGTTCCCTCTTTCTAAAAAAAGAAAAAAGAAAAAAAAGGAAAAGGGGTACTTGCCAGCCTTTGCTATCCAAGTCCTCCAAGGCCAAGGGAGCAGGACAACAGGACTGATGTTTCCTTCACATGTCAAAAATGCCTTCACACCACTCTTTATTCATTTTTTTGTGAAAACAAAACTTCTTTGAGGTTCATATCTTTAGGGTGAAGTGTCACCTTCCACCTGGTTGAATCACTGTCATCTCATGGCAGGCACCGTTGGACACCTGTAGTGGATGCTGTGGTGGGCTGACCAGATTCCTCCCCCCACCAACTCCTAACTGGAGTTGTCAGGAGCTCTATGAGTGATAGCTCTCCAACCCAGCCCTCTCTGGGAATTGCCTGTGGCCAAAAGAGAGCTGCCTCTTCCCTTTTCCTATGGAAGCATACAAGCAAATTTTTGTTGTTATGGGGGTCCTTTGCCTCAATTCAGGACACCTCTGCAGGAACGTTTCATCTTCAGTTCCCCATGGAATTTAGTTGAGGTTTTTCCGTTTGGTCACTTGTTTTTGTTTTTGTTTTTCCCCAGTGCTAAGGATTGAACTTGGCCTGGAGCATGCTAGGCAAGTGCTGTACTCCTGACCAACATCCTTGACTCTAGTTGAGGTCTTTGTTGCAACTGGGTGGCAGTTCAAGTTTTTCCTCTGCCCAATCCTACTTCCTTTACTCACCAATAGGTGTAGATTCTTAGAGTATTCCCAGAAACATTATCATAGGGAACTCAACCTATACCATTGGGTTCCAGGAACAATCCAAGAAAGCAGGTTCGTTTGTTTTCCCCCATTTTCTATTGGTGCATTACAAGTACATATGATGGTGTGACTCATTGTTACACAAGATATCAAGAGAGCAGTTTCTAAAATGTGACTTTTGGACCTAGACTACTTGCCATCTAGCAGGCAATGGTAGATGAAACACTAATAGCTTCTATTTAGATTCTGCACAAAGATCATGAAAGGCTGGGAGTGACTAATCACTAATTAAAGTATAAAAGCTGGAAGATACCCATGGTAGTATGTAGAAAAAGTATTATTTCCTGCAGCCAGGGAATAGAAAAAGTTGGTCAGGTTCGGGCCTTATTATTAAGAGTAGCATAGCTAGTGAAGTGGGAAAAATTTCACCTCCAGCATATCTATTGCACCGGGTGAATACCCTGGTTGGGAAGATCTGCAATTCTAAGAAAAAGGACATGAACATCTGTCTGAGTTGGTACATTTAAGAAACCTGAAATTTTACATTTCTCTGAGGCCTATTATTCCTATTTGATTTAAAAGCTAGTGTTACCACTTTACTTAGAAGATGAGGGGCTGGAACAGTGGCTCAGTGGTTGCAGTGCTTGCCCAGCATGCGCGAGTACACGGGTTCAAACCCCAGCACCCACATACGCAACTAAGTGTCAGAGCAACAAAAGCCATGTGAAAAACTCAATAAAAATTGGTTCTATTTTTCTCTCTCTCTCTCTCTCCCTCTCTCTCTCTCTCTCACTGTCCTTCTCTCTTCAAACAAACAAAAAAAAAAGATGAGGTCACTCATCATCTACCCAAGGAAGCCCCGTGCTTGCTGGGGAAGGAAAGGAACAACTTATAAAAGATAAAAAACCTAGTCAATGAGTACTAGCAGGAGTTGGTACTGAGAATATACAGAACTAAATTTTAAGGGATCTGAAATCAGAGGCAGGCATGGCTCTCAAAACATAATGTTGGATATGTAGGGTTTATCAATATGGGAACCCTATCTCATGATATGCAATTCCTGAGAAGGTTCTAGGAAGATGGTGCTAATACTCTTCTAGAGTTACTCTTAGAAACTTGGAGAAAGAGCTGGGTGTGGTGGTGCACACTTGTAATCGCAGTGACTAGGGGTAGAGAAGTTAAGACCACAGGGTTGCAAAGTTAAAGCCGGCCTCAGCAATTTAGTGAGGCTCTAAGCAACTTAGTGAGACCCTGTCTCAAAATAAAAAAAATTTAAAAACAGCTGGGAATGGGGGCTCTGTGGTTAAGCACCCCTGGGTTCAATCCTTGATGCCAAAAACAAAGCAAACAAAAACACAACTTGGAGAAAGCAGTGGCCCACATTAAGAACAGAAAAGGGAAAACTACTGTGAAAGACTGTGGAAGAAGGAATCAAAGAAGCTCAGAGAAGTGGTTATACTAGCGTAGATATTTTGTGCTAAAATCAGATAATTTACCAAATGACTAAGTGCCATAGGAAGGCTCAGAGGACACCCTGTTGCCCAAAGCAATAAGGCATGTGAGAAAGATAACACCATCACTGAAAAGGGCTAAGACTAGGTGAATTGAATAAAGTTATCTTCAGGTGCAAAATTTAAAGGGGTGCTAAAATGCTCAATAACCAAGTTAAATAACATTGTAATGTGATAATGAAAACTAATGCAGAAAAATTCATGATGAATCGGATATCAAAATTTTAAATGAAGATAAAATCAATATTACTGACTTTTCCCTTTGCGTCAGACTGCTCTGTAAGACTCAGCACAGTACTGATACTGACAGTGGCTGTCTTATATAGACCTCAGGTAAAAGCAGCAGATGCAGTTAAAAAGCTGAGTTCCATGACAACAAAGGAGATGATGGGATTCCAAAATGACAGAGGTAAGTGGTGTTTGACTATCAGAAGCCAGGTGGGCACAATGACCATAATAATAATTAGCACAAGGTCAGAATGACTTCCAGGAGTATCCTGACCTGCAAAAATATGTGGAGATGACTAATGCAACAGTGTGTCCTTTGAGGCAGCTTCAAGGGTATTGCTCAACCTACACAACTAAGAGAAATCAAGAATAAACGATCAGGAGGTTAGAGCGGTGGCTCAGCAGTTGGAGCACTTGCCTAGCATGCAATGAGAACCTGGGTTCAAACCTCAGTATCACATGCACAAGTGTCGGACAAACAAAGGCCAGATGAAAAATAAATAAAATTGATTCTTTAACTCTCAAAAAAAAAAAAAAAGAAAGAAAGAAAAGAAAAAAAAGAAAAAAGAAAGAATAAATGATCAGGATGGCATCTATCCAAGTTAAAAAAAAATGGTGATCTTTTAGCTAATTTTCAGGCCTAAAACCATTTGACTTTGGACCATCTAACTGAAAAAAGAGCTGGTTCCTAGAAAAAGGATGAAAAGATGTGTGTTTTTAACACACATCACAGTATGTGTTAAAGATTCCCTTAGAACTTTTCCAAAGCAATCTATCATTTTCTGTGGCAAGTTTACACTGGGAAAGTGGAATAACCAAATATATATATATATATATTTTCCACTTTCCTAGTGTAAAGAGAGAGAGAGGGACAGTGTGAGAGAAAATCAATTTTATTTGGTTTTTCATGTGGCTTTTGTTGCTCTGACACTACGTTGTGTATATGGTACTCAGATTGAATCTGTGTCTTTGTGCATGTCAGGCAAGCACCGTAACTGCTGAGCCACTGCTCCACTCTTATAACCAAATATTTTGAGGGTTGGGCATATAGGGTCCATTGACATTAATATCCAATGTGTCATAACATACTGTTAGAATAATGGTGCATAGAGATTAGATCTTAAATGAAATCCTGACCAAGGTCTAATTTATCATGCCAAGGACCAGCAAGTATTATTTCCCAAGTGCCTGAATGCACCATCTGAATGATCATACTTAAAAGTTGGTCAGAATCTCAGATTCATTCCTTGGCCTGTGGAATAAGAAGTAGCCTAGTGAGAAAAGCTACCGAACTGCTTCCTCCACACTTTGCCAAGACAGTAAATAAGAAACATTATCATAATTTAGGAAACACGCCTTAAAGTCCTGAAAATGGGGGCTAGAGCAGTGGCTCAATGGTTATGGTGCTTGACTGGCATGTGCAAATACACGAGTTCAAAACCCAGCACCATGTACACAACCAAGTCTCAGAGCACCAAAAAAAAAAAGAAAGAAAGAAAGAAAGAAAAACTAAATAAAATTGATTCTCTCTCTTTCTCTCACTGTCTCTCTCTCTCTCTTTTCAGGGCTGAAGACTGAACTCGGGGCCTTCCCCATGCTAGGCAAGCGCTTTGCCACTGTGCTAAATTCCTAACCCCTGTCCCTCTCTCTTTAAAAAACAAAAAATAAGGTATGAAAAAAGAGACCTAAAAATGCAGAGATGGTGGTTACCTATCATTTTCACACTAAAAAGTCATTAATCTCGATACGTAGATCTTGAAAGGTAATAGTGAACAATCACAAACTCATCCAAATATTAGCTCCAATTGTGCTGTACCCCATGTGATATCTAGAGCAGATTAATATGACCTCAAATACAAGGTAAGCAGGCAAGGATCTGAATAAAGAGTTCCTTTCCATCCCTAGCAATAAGGAGGATTAAAATCAGCTTGCAACCTTTTGAGGTAGATAACAGTATACATTTTGTTTTACCCCCAGTTTGTTTTTGCTTTCTCATTAATATTGTCCATCATAGCAACTCTATCATAATTTAGTTTTAGGGATGCAGACAATCTGGACATATAACAAATCATATTAGTCTATTAATGACATTATATTATTAGCCAATGGCATTGTGTTAATCATGTTAATCAGATCTGATGACCAGGATATGGTAAGTACATTGGAGGTCTTAGAAAGACATGAGCTTGAGGGTGGTTTGTAAAAAAAGTGAAAATTAATAACCTGGCCAGGACATGTGGTTTAGTAGTAGAGTGCTTGTCTAGCATGCCTGAGACCTTGGGTTTGATCCCCACCATTACAATAAACAAAAAATTAAGAACCTGTTCCATTAGTGACATTTTGAGAATAGGGTTTCTTGACAGTGGCACAATTGACATTCTGAATATATTTAAATATTATATATATATTATACACATATATTTATTTTGGGGGGTACTGGGAATTGAACCGAGGGGTGCTTAAACACTGAGCCACATCCCCAGCCCTTTTATTTATTTATTTATTTTTGAGACAGGGACTCACTAAGTTGCTCAGGGTCTCACTAAGTTGCTGAGGCTGGCTTTGAACTTGATATTCTCCTGCCTCAGCCTCCTGAGTCGCTGGGATTACAGGCATGTACCACTATACCCAACCACATAATTTTTTCTTGTAGGGAGCTTTCCTGTGCATGTAAAATGTTGAGTAATATTCATGTTCTCTAAATACTAGTCCTTTTCCTTCTAACAACTTTATTTATTTTTTTTAAAGAGAGGGAGAGTGAGAGAAAGAGAAAGAGAGAATCAATTTTATTTAGCTTTTCATGTGGCTTTGGTTGCTCCAACACTTAGTTGTGTACGTGGTGCTGGGGTTTGAACCCACCACCTTGCACATGACAGGCAAGCACCATAACCACTGAGCCACCACTCTAGTCCCCTTTTAATAACTTTAGATATTAGGTACAGTTAAGCAAGAAAGACACATAGAAACAATTGCAATGTAGTTAGAGATTATTTGTGTTGTTTTAGGTGCATAGCACACACACAAACAAAAAAAGCATACTAACTGTATCTCTCTCCTAGGGTGAGATTTCCTGGGTGAGCAACACAAGGCTGTTGTCAGAGGATACGGAGTTACTCAGGTGAAAGGGAGTAGAGATGTTGGTTAGAACAGGAAATAAGATTCTATAACAACAACAACAAAAAAAAGTTGTGACAATCAAAATTGTCTCTAGACATAGTCAAGTATCTAAGAAAAAAATCATCTCCTAGTTAAGAACCATTGTTTTAGGGCTACAGCAGCCTGGGGCATGTGGACAATTTCTCAAAAGTAAAGGTCAGGGCTGGATCGGTAGCTCAGCAGTGGCTTGCCTGGCATGTGTGTGAGGAACCAGGTTCAAACCCCAGCACCACATGCACAACTAAGTGTCAGAAAAACAAAAACCAGATAAAAAAATAAATAAAACTGATTCTCGCCCCCTCCCCGCCTAGAGAAAGGTTCAGTGAGTGAGTGAGAGAGAGAGAGAGAGAGAATCAATTTTTATGTAGTTTTTCACGTGGCTTTCATTGCTCCAACACTTGTTCTGTACGTGGTGCTGGGGTTCAAACCTGCGTCCTCGCACATGCCACGCAAGTGCTGTAACTGCTGAGCCACAGCTCCAGGCCTCTTTCTGTTAAAAAACAAAACAAAACAAAACAGGTAAAGGACAAAACATGGCATTAAATACCTCCCACTACTAAAAGCAAGCACAATGTCTAGTGGGTCTGTTTGGATTCCAGGTGGCATTAGAACTGTTGGCTTTGTGCTGTTGTTGGTACTGTTATTAGTGACAATTTATGTAGGTTGACTCTGGCACCTGCCTATAACAGAACACTTTTCATCAACAATCCAAGCATTCTAGTCTACCTAACATCTCTTATTTTGTTTCAGAAATCCTACTACTTCTCTGGTTCTAACATCCTATATACCCTTACCTTCTACCAATTTCTTAGTTTAACTACTGAAGATGGCCAGCCTAAGCTGATCATTAGTAACAATGTTCCTGCTCTTGTACTGTAGCTCTATCATTGGAAATCCTGTAGCAAAAATGTGGCAGGTTTCTGTACCAGCTAGTAGAAGAAGTACTATCAAGAAAGCTTAGAAGATTTCTTCCTTATATTCATTCTCTGGTACTTTGATTCAGGGATGTGGTGCTGCCAGTATCTGGGCATGGTGGGCTCAGCACTGTGGCTACAAGGTTGAATAATAAAGGTCTGTGCTCTAAGCAGTTTAAAGTAAAATTAAGGGCTGGGTATGTAGCTCAGTGGTAGAGGACTTACCTAGCATGTGTTACTCCCTGGATTCAATTCCCAGTGCCACAAACAAAACAAAACAAAAAAATTTAAAAATTCAATAGGCTTTATAATTAAGAAGTTTGACAAATAAGTCAAAGGTTTTAGTACAATGTGATAAGAGCTATGTTGAAGACATGTACCCACCGTGTTATGTAGTTCAGAGGAAAGGCATATGAGACTTCCTAGAAGAACTGGCACTTAGGTTTCACTCCATAGGACAGGATGACATTAACCAATTTTAATAAGAAAAGAACATTCCATGCACAAGGAATAGCAGGTATTAGGGCATCAAGGAAGGTAGCTGAAGGCTTTTAATCCAAGTCATCACATGAACAGATTTAGCTTTTATCAAGATCACTGCAGAGATAACTAGAATGGGGGTAGGGAGTAGCAGTAGTAAGGAATAGACAAGAGAAAATGGTAGTCACGAATTAAGAAATAATAGTAGTTTGAACTAAGGCAATTTAGGAGAAATGAAAAAGTGGACATGGATTTAAGAGATATCAGAACAGATATTGGACTCTTCCTGTAAGTGGCCTAAGGTGATCTGTGAAAATGTTTCACTACTCTCTTGATCTGGAAAGTCCCACAAAATCATGCAAATCAAGAGGTTCAAGTCTTCATGTTCAATTTAAGAACACTGGCGAAATTGCCCAGGCCATCAAGGGTATGCATGTTCAGAAAGTCACCAAGTACTTGAAAGATATCACTTTAAAGAAGCAATGTGTGCCCTTCTGTCGTTACAATGGTGGAGTTGGGAGGTGTGCCCAGGCTAAACAGTGGTGCTGGACGCAAGGTCAGTGGCCCAAAAAGAGTGCTGAATTTTTGCTACATATGCTAAAAAGTGCAGAGAGTAATGCTGAACTTAAGGGTTTAGATGTAGATTCTCTGGTCATTGAACATATCCAGGTGAACAAAGCACCCAAGATGCGCTTACAGAGCTCATGGTCGGATTAACCCATACATGAGTTCCCCCTGCCACATTGAGATGATCCTCACTGAAAAGGAATAAATTTTTCCTAAACCAGCGGAGGAGGTTGCACAAAATAAAAAGATATCCCAGAAGAAACTGAAGAAACAAAAACTTATGGCCTGGGAATAACTTTAGCACACAATAAATGCAAATAAAAGTAAAAAAAAAAAAAAGAACAGATATTGGTGATTTATGTATTTGGAGGGAAGAGCAGTGAGTTAAAAAGTGGAATAGATTATATTCAAGAGGCTCATTTCACAGAGATCTCTATTAGAATGGAATTAGGGTTAGATCTGGGCATTTTGAGTTTGAGATATGAAATATTTAAGAAATGGGGTAGATATTTGGAAAAACACATCAGAACAGTTCAAGAGAAGGCTAGAGCTATGTTAAAAATGTATAAAAGTGATACCTGAGGAAATATGCATTGTTTCTAAAGCCATCTACTTTTTTTTCTTCTTACACAAATTCAAATTTTCCTGAGTACCTGCTGAACAAATAGAGGATAATCTTACAATATATTCTCTATTCAACGACCAGAATGAACGTTAAAAAACACAAATTAGATCACATTTCTTTTCTGCTTCAAACTCTAGTGGTTTCTCTCACACTTGAATATGATATACAATCCTCCCAAGATACTGGGAGTGCCTATTTGCCACTCTGGCCTCATTTAATGCCACATTTACCCTTCCCCCCACACACCACTATAGACATACCAATCTTCTCATTTTTAGAACTCTCCAGGGTCATTCCCACCTTGGAGAATCTATATTTGCTGTGTGGAACACTCTTCCCTCAAATCTTCATTCCTTAACTTCATTCAAGTATCTGCTCAAATCTCATCTCACCTTTTCTGCCCATCCTCCCCAACTCTGCTTTTTCTTTTTTTTTTTCTTTTTAAGAGAGATGGACAGTGAGAGAGAGAGAGAATCAATTTGTTTTTCTTTTCTTTTTTTTTTTTAAAGAGAGAAGGACAGTGAGAGAGAGAATCAATTTTTATTGAGTTTTTCACATGAATTTTGTTGCTCTGACACTTAGTTGTGTACATGGTTGCTGGAGTTTGAACCCGTGTACTTGTGCATGCCGGGCAAGCACAGTAACCACCGAGCCACCGCTCCAGCCCCAATTTTAGTTTTTCAAGTGGCTCTCGTTGCTCCGACACTTGGTTGTGTACGTGGTACTGGGGTTTGAACCCAGGTCCTTGTGCATGCCAGCAAGTGCCGTAACCACTGAGCCTCTGCTTTTTCTTTTCTTTCTTTCTTTTTTTTTAAGGAGAGGGAGGGGAAGAGAGAAAAAAGAGAGAGAATCAATTTTATTTTTTCATTTGGCCTTCATTTCTCCAACATTTAGCTGTATACATGGTGATGGGGTTTGAACTTGGGTCTTTGCACATGCCAGGCCTGCACTTTAACCACTGAGCCACCACTCCAGCTCTCTTGTTTTTCCCTCATAGCACTTGATAGTACCTGAAGTAACACACACACACATTTTGAATCTGTCCCTGAAAAGCTGTGCACTACTGGAGCATACTGTCTTGTACAGCATTGTGTTCTCAATACCCAAAATAATTTCTGGCATATGACAGGTCCTCAATAAATATTTTTTGAATGAGTGGTGACATTTTTCTTTGGCATTTATATCTGTTACGGTTCATCACAAGAGACAGAAACAGTAGTAGATATATATATGAAGACACAAATTGCAAGGAATTGGTTTATGGAATAGTGGACAGGCAAGTCCAAAATCTGCAGGGCAAGGCCCTTAGTAATGGCAGGCTAGAACTCAGGTATAGGAGGTGCTGACCACAGGTAATTTCTTTACTAAGGAAGTCTAAGTTCTGCTTTTAAGGGCTTTCCATTGATTGAGTCAGACTCTTCAGATTATCCAAGTCAATCTTCCTTAAAGTAAGTTATTTCAGAGTTTAATCATATCAACAAAGCCTTCATAGTAACACTCAGGTTAGTATTCACTTGAATAAATGGGGACAGTAGCCTGACTAAGTTGACACATCAAAAGACCATCACAGAGGCTGGAGCAGTGGTTTGGTGTTACAGCACTTGCCTGGCATGTGCGAGTAAGAGGGTTCAAACCCTAGCACCATGTACACAATGAAGTGCTGCAGCAACAAAAGCCACCGAAAAGCTAAAAAACAAACAAACAAAAAAAAAACCACCACAGAATTTTATACATCTAATGCTTCTGGGGCACCTTCTTAGATGAAAATGTGCTCTCAATTTACATATTTCTTCATTACGAATCAAAGTCAGCTCTCAACTGACTTTTAAGTAGAAAAAGGAGCTAGTAAATGAATTTGCACTAATATTTTAATTTTATTGTTGTTCTGTTCCAGTTAGACCTGATACAGTTGAAAAGAACAGAAACTCACCCAACTGAGTTCAAGAAAAGTGTTATCATTTAAAGGAGGAGACTTAAGAAGGTTGAAAGTGGAGGTAGTTCAGGATTCAAGGTACCTGTGGGGACCAGAGAAGTTTGTGATTTTTCATTCTGTCTTGTCATTAAAGTAACATTGTCCGGATTCTTTGTTTCAATAGCATGCTTCCACATTTGTTTCTTTCTATCTCCAGTTCAGATTTCCAAAAGGAGGAATGTTGGCTTAGGAAAAAAACTTCTGTTGTCTGTGGGTAAGGTGTCCTATGTTCCAGGCCAGGTTTTAGGAGATGGCTAGGTGCCTCTCTCTCCTAGGGGAATAACCCAGCATTTTTTCCTTGAGCATAGAGTCTGGTCAGACTAGGTGAAATCTGGAGGGAGAATCAGGCAAGACAGGTGCATGGACTGACATTCAGAATACATCTCAAGGATATATTTTATTTCACTGAAATCTGATTTATTTCACTGAAAGGCAGATAAAATATATTTTGAGCCTGGAGTGGGTAGAATCTGATACCCTTTTCATCCAGAAGACCTCTGGAAAACTCACAGAGCAAAATCGGGGATCATTTATCCTGTGACAATCATTTCACCTGGGAAAATACTGGGCGGTGGTGGGGGTGTGTGTGTGTGTGTGTGTGTGTGTGTTAGAGGGAATTGAACTCAGTGGCACTCTACTACTGAGTTACATCCCAGTCTTTTTTACTTTTTCATTTCATTTTGACACAGGGTCTCACTAAGTTGCTGAGGCTGGCTTCAACCTTGCAATCCTCCTGTCTCAGCCTCCCAAGTATCAAGGATTACAGGCGTGTGCCACGGTACCCGGCTAATTTGCCTATCTTAACGGGCTATTGGTGATGTTCAATAAGGTTTGGAACATATGTTTGTAAACAAAACGTCTACCCAAATAACAACTATTGAAAAAAATATGACCCTAAATTCCAGCGCAAAGGATCAGGCTGTTAAGACAGTCTCCATCCCTGAGCACTGCCAACACCTGAGACAGGCTTTTCTCCAGATGCTTTCCGGGGAATCTGGGAAAGATTGACGGTATGAGATCTCGTCCAATCCTGAAACTGTAGTGTCTCAGACTGCGTCCGGACTTAATCGCCGCCCTTGAACCCACGTTCCTCCCCCACAAAGCTACTTACTTAGGGCCTCCACCGCCCAGCCGGTGCCTTTCTAGGCTTTTACCAAAGCCTCAGCGGAGACGAACCCTGGCTCCTCCCACACCCACAATGCACTTCGCGGTTCCAGCTAGGTGGCTGCTCTATCACGTGTCACCCGACGGGCGCGTTCCCGCTTGGCGCATGCGCAGAGGGCAGCCTCCTGCTCTTTTTCTCCGTGGCAGCGGCGACGAGCGGAAGTTCTTGGGAGCGCCAGTTCCGTCTGTGTGTTCGAGTGGACAAAATGGCGAAGATCGCCAAGACCCACGAAGGTAAGCGGTCTTTCCCTGCTTGCGGGCTTTCTCCGCTGCCGGCGTGCTACCACCCTGTCTTCCTAGGCGTGTGCTTCTTCCTGTAGTTTCCTTGGTAGGGGGCTGATGCCGCGCTTCGGGCCCGGGCCGGCTGTTCGGTGTCCGCGGCGCAGGCCACTGCCCCGTGTAATGGCGTCCTCCTCGTACACCGCCGACAGGCGCTTTGTTCCGTGTTTGGATGCTGCTGCTTCGGAGTTGCTTTTCGTTTCTGACTGGAGGGCCTCGTTTAAGCGGCTTGCTAAGGAGGAATCTAGGGCAAAGGATCCCGGAAGCGGGCGTGGGAGGAAAGGCGCTCTCGCCCCTGGGCTCTGTCGTCGGCACAGTTTGTGCACAGGAGAGCCTGAAAAGCTCTGAAACACGGCAGCCGCTTTTCCAGCTGCACCGAATCGAGCTTGGTTAAACCGAGGCGCGTTACTCCTAACCCCGGTAAAAGGTGTCTTCAGGCGTCTACGTTACTTGGTTATTTTTCTTGCACGAAACGATTGGACATAAAATCTGGTAGCTTTCCTCTCTCTTTTAGTATAATATTTGTATTTTTCTCTGGAGAGTGATTATTGGGAGAGCAGGAGGAAGAGGGAAAAGCATATTACTTTCATGAATGACTGAAGCTTTCAAGATAGTTGATCGCTTTGTGGTAGAGAGTATACAAAATCAGGAAAGTGTAGGGAATAAACTGGAGTCCGTGACGGAGTTCTCAGATAAAGACAGGAGACGGGGTATGGGAAATTGGAGCATTTCTTAATTTCTGACTTAGAATCCAAGATTTATACTGAACCGAAGGCTAACACGAGAGACGCTTATTTTACACGTCCTTCCTACCGAGGCAAACTGAATATTAGTTTGACTGTAACAGACTAAGGCTATTAAAAATTTCAGTCTGATGGGGAAATGGGCATGTGTATTTCTTGCTTTTATGAGGCCGAATAAATGCATAAATAGAAGTGAAAGCAACATGTTCTAGGAAACTGGATAACGGAGTGATTAATTTATCTTCAGAGTTATTACACAGAGGGGGTGATATGTCCCTGATCTGAAAGGATCAGTCAGTTTTAAATTAGGGGAGGACATCTGAGCCTGAGAGAACATCTTGTAACAAGGAAATGAGTCGTGAAAGGTGTGCTTGAGTAGTCTGCTGTGGTAAGAAAAGAGGATGGGAGGAGGAAATTGGTTGTTTAGGACTAGAAGTTGAATGGCTTTGAGTAGTTGGGCCACCCTTTTTAAACCCACAAGTGTTCTTAGGCTTTTATTCATTTGTCTTTAGACTTTTTTTTTTTTAAGAGATTGAGAATCAGTTTTTATTTCTCTTCTGGTTCTGGTCTCTAGACATCTAGTTATGTACGTGGTCCTGGGGTTCGAATTTGGGTCCTCTTGCAGACTAGGCAAGTGCTCTAACTGCTGACCAACCCCTCAAGCTCTTCTTTAGACCATCTTAATACATTTTTTGCAAAATAATTAGAAAGCATAAAGATGTTGCCATTTTTGTTCATTCGGTGTTTGATTATTCATTTAAGGGGCATTTTGTAGCTTTGATTACTTGTTTATTGGTATCATCAATATAAGAAAATCAAAAGGAGTAATCAGTTTCCCTACATTTTAGAAACACAGCTAAAAGCCTTGGTGGATTACACTTCATTGGCCAAAATTGGCATTTTATTTGGAATTATTCTATTACTGTGAATTAAGTGGTGCAAAAAGAAGATAATGGAAGATTTGATTTTAGTATCTGAGTACTGTCTGCGAGTACATACCGTATTTACATGACTTCTTGCTCTTTTATCTTGACATTTTCCTGGAGAACTCCAGTTTCATAGTTAAGCCACTTCTGATAACGTGGAGCAGAATTAATTTCTTGCTTTTTTTAAAGGTTGGGATAATGTACACACTCTATTGTGTGTACTTTGTTTTGTTAAGATTTTTTCCTTCAGATTTGAGATTGTTGCATACAGGAATTATATCCTGATATTCCCAATACTTGGTGCATAATGGGTGCTCAAATGTTTAATTGACTGCAAGGTTTGATTTTGGCTTTCCAATGACTATGGAAAAAAACGCCCATCTCTTACCCCCAGGTAACAAGTTACTCCTTTTTTAGGATAGTCACCAGTTGCAGGAAGAAGGAGGACTTAAGGGAAGCAGAATAGCCATTCTTAGGCTATTGGATTATTTGAGAGGAGGAATCGAATTTGAACATCACTAGAGTAACTTTTAAAGTTGTGTAATACTTAATTTTTGTTTCAGAGTTCATTGTGTTGTCTTTTTTTTTTTAAGAGAGAGGGACAGTGAGAGAATCAGTTTCATTTAATTTTTCATGTGGCTTTCATTGCTTTGACACTTTGTTGTGTACATGGTGCTGGGGTTTGAACTTGGGTTCTTATGCATGCCAGGCAAACTCCACAACCACTGAACCACCAGTCCAGCCCCTGCGTTCCTTTTTTAAGTAAAAGAGATTATCTGCTATTTTCATCCTTAATAATATTGTTGGTAAAGACATTGTTGTGTACCTTCTTAGTTTATTTTTAAAGTAATGGCTGTGTCATTTGTGCTTGCATCTTGGGAGGTTAGTTTTATTATTTTCAGACTGAAATGGGTTATTGTACTTTACTACATGGTTCTTTTCATAAACTATATCATAGCCTTTTTTGGGGGGGGTGTACAGAGGATTGAACCCAAGGCCACTTAACCACTTACCCATATTCCCAGCACTTTTTTATTTTATTTTATTTTTTTATTTGTTGAATACAGACTTACAATTAGGAGGGAATCATTGCCAAACAATGAAGGACAAATGTATATTCATTCACATAGCAAGCCAAGGTTGATTCCTTTCCATGGTTTCTCCCCTTGGGTTCCCTGTGGTTCCTTGTTTCCCCCAATTAAATCCCTGTGTTAAATGGACTTATTGTGGAAGTCGGAGGTTTCCTTTTGTTTTTTTATTTTGAGATAAGGTCTCGCTGAGGCTGGCTTTGAATTTGCTATCCTCCTGCCTCAGCCTCTCCAGGCACTGTGGTTACAGGCATGTCCTTCTGCACCCAGCTCAACCTCATCATTTTTCACTCAAGTTAGGGTGGCTTACGCTTTCCCGGATTGAAAGATAAAAAGAGCTAGACTTATTCAAATCAAGTATTTTGGGTCTTTCTGCATATTAAATGGTGTCATATGTGTACATTTGGGCTGGGTATGGAGCTGTGGTAGAGTGGTTTGCCTAGCATGTGCAAGGCCCTGGATTCAAGCCCCTGCGCTGCAAAAAATAAAAAATAAAAAAAAATGTGAATGTGCATCCAGCAGTACTTGAACTGCTGATTTTTTTCTTTCTTTAAACAAAGAAGGAAAATCACACACTGGTCTGTTTTGGAAGGGAAAGGATGGTTTAACCCAAAATCCCACATATTGGCTTGTTTTGCCCTTAATCCCTTGAATTGAAAAATTTGTTTTATCACAAAGCTGAAAAAGTTTCTTCTCTAATTCTTAGCTTGGGGAATGACTAGAATAGGTGTAGTTCTATTAATCTATATACCTTGTTGCAATTTTCTTTTTCCTTTATTTGCTGTCTTGGTTACAGATTTCTGGTATGAATATTGCTAGTAAAAATAAAGAGGAGAAAGTTACATTTGTTTAAAGGCTTAGAAAGAGATTTTTCCCCCTGTAGAACTAATTATTTGGGAATTGATTTTTCAGAGTTCTCTATAATGGTGAGTAAAATAATTTAAGCTATAATTAATTGTCCTGTTTGGGTTTTGTTTAATGAAAAGACTGAGAGTTGGGTTGCAGAATGTTTCCTGTTTTTCTGGGGTGTCTTTAAAAGTTTTATTTGAAGCGGGGTGTCGTGGCATATACCTGTAATCCCAGCAACTCCAAAGGCTGAGGCAGGAGGATTGGATTGCCAGATTGAGGCCAATGGGGGCAATTTAGTAAGACCCTGTCTTACAGTAAAAAATAGAAAGGGCCAGGGATGTAGTTAATCGAACACCTCTGTGTTCAGTTCCAACCCCTGCCCCCCAAGTGTCATATTTCAGAAGTACTTGGTCACCAGTAGCTTTTGGCTGTAGAAAAAGAGATTTCTCTTAGAGGAACTCTTAAAAGGGGGCAGTGAATTTAACACCTAAGAGCTGTGTCTCATAACATGTGATGAAGAATACGTTGAAAATAATCCAGCCTGGTGCAGTGGCACATACCTGTCATCACAGATACTTGGGAAGCTAAGGAAAAAGATCACAAGTTCAAGACCAGCCTGGATAATTCAGGGGAGACCCTGTCTCAGAATAAAAAGAACTGGGGGTGTAGCTCTGGGTAATCCCCAGTACTGCAAAATGATTGAAGGAATGAATGAATAAATGTCCAAATTAAAAATGAGGAATGAAGAAGCATAAAGGAGAGGAATAAGTAGTACAAGCTGGACATTTTTGAGACATAGAAGAAAAGGCATGGGGAAACCAGAATTAGTAGGGAACAGTTAAACAGTTATATCAGATGTGGCCTTTCTTATGTCAGTGGCATAAGTTTTTTATCTTTTTAAATCTTAGAGATTAGATCTTAACATCTCAGGTTTGTTTTTTTTTCTTTTCTTTTCCCATACCAGAGATTGAACCCAGGGGCACTTAACCACTGAGCCACATCCCCATTCCTTTTTTATTTTTTATTTTGAGACAGGATCTCACTAAGTTGTGGACAGCCTCACTAAATTGCTGAGGCTGACTTTGAAATTATCATCCTCCTGCCTCAGCCTCTCTCGTTGCTAGATCACAAGTGTGTATCAGCACACCCAGCTTTAGGTCTTAGTTTTAAAATACAAACAGCAGATTGGATGTTTCCCATCTTTTAAAGGACCCTCCGTTTTTCAGTGATTTTATGTGTGTATGTGTGTGTGTATGTATATACTATATATGTATGTATATATATTATATGTGTGTATATATGTTATATATATGTGTGTATTTTAAAGAGATTGAGAGAAAGAATCAACTGTTTTTAGTTTTTTCATGTGGTTTTCTTTGCTCTAACACTTAATAGTGTATGTGGTACTGGCGTTTGAACCTGGGTCCTCGTTCAAGCCAGACAAGCGGCATAGTGCTCCAGGCACAGTGATCTCTTTTGATGTCAGGCAATTTCTAGATAAAATATTTGATGTTTCTGTCAGATATTTTGTAAAAAAAAAAAAAAAATACAATTTTTTTAAGAGAGAAAAAAATCAATATCTTAAAATTTTCATCTGCCCTTTTTTTCCCTGACACTCAGTTGTGTATGTGGTGCTGTGATTTGAACCTGGATTCTTGCGCATGCCGCGCATGCCAGGCAAGTGCTATAACTGCTGATCTACTGCTCCAGCCCCTTAGGAATATTTTCATCCATGAATATTTAAAAAATGGGAGCACTTAAAAACTAATGCCATTGTTATGACTAAAATTAATATAAAATAACCAATTAGTGTTCAGTAATCACAGTGACTACTGACACTGTCGTCGTCTAATAATTTTTTTCCTGTTTGAGTTGGGTTACAAATAACACCTGTATATTGTGATCCATATCCCTCGCTCTTTTTTAATGGAGGGACAATGAGAGAATCATTTTTATTTAGTTTTTCATGTGGCTTTCACTGCTCCGACACTTGGTTGTGTTTGCAGTGCTGGGGTTCAAATTGTGTCCTTGTGCATGCCAGGCAAGTGCTATAACTGCCGAGCCACCGCTCCAGCCCCATGATTCGTAACTCTTATTAAATCTTTTTCAATCAGTAGGTTCCTCCTCTATCCTTTTTGTTCTCCCCTTGCACTTGATTTGTTGCAACACTTTTGTTCTGTAGTTTGCTACAGTCTGGAGTAAGAGGAGAAGATAACAATAAAAACACTCACATTTTGTTCTTAGACTTCGACCACTACTTCTGTAATTAAGATGTCAGGCCTACAAACAAGGGAAACACCAAGAAAATTATTGATTCTCGGAATGAGTACAGTTTTGAAATCATACTTCAGGTTTAGTTTGCACTAGCCATGGAAAAGCAATCTAACAGTTTCTAGTCCCAGCTCCAAACTAGAGTTTGCACATTCTGGCTCCCCTCCCACCATAATTTTAATGGCAATAAATGTACTCTTTCCGTTTTCTAACATGCTTATCTGTTACCTGCAATAGTTTTGTATGTCACCTACTGACATTTACTTATATCTTAAAACAAGAATACTGGTTTAAGAAAGACCTTATCATTCCTGTCTGTGTATTTATTGGGACTGGTAACAGAACCCAACCCAGGGATGCTCTACCTTTGAGCTACATCCCCAGGCCTAATTAATATTATTTTGTTTTTTGAGACTGGATCTCACTGGGTTTCCTAGGCTGGCCTCTTAACTTGAGATCCTTGTTCCTTAGTGTCAGTAGTCACTGTGATTACAGCAGTGCATCACTATGCTGACTAGAAGAAAGAACTTGTTCTTGACAGTTTTCTTTCAGGCCTCTATCTTTAGCATGTCTCTTGCAGGTTTTTTGGTGAATACACATCTCATATTCTTGACTGGCCCTTTGAACTCTTGTCTTAAGACATTTTTGAAAAACTACACCCAGACTATGACAACTCAGAGGATTTGAAGAACTACCCATAACTTCAGTTTGAGCATTTAAAATCTCTTTTCAAGTTGGGATATCCCTGCTTCCTTTTTAATATTTCAGAATCACTAGCCAAGAATTTTACCATGTATCACTACCCTTGCAATAAGTGTGTTTTTCTGAAGTTAGGGTGAAGGAAGGATTGGGTCTGGGGCTAGAAATGATATCAGGTGGTTTAGAAATCCACATTAAATATTTCTACTCCATTAAGCCCCCTTTTCTAATACAGTATTACTATGGAATTTTAATAATCTCACTTGTCCTCTTGTTCCCTAAATCCCTCCCCTCTCCATTTCATCTTTCAAAATTTGTCCTTTGTTATGCAGAGTAGTTCAACTCTTTTTCTGCTCTCAATCTTGGAAATGTAAACCCACCAAAAGGCCTAAATTTCTTATAAAGTTAAATATTCACTTAATATAAAATCCAGCAGTACCATTTCTTATTTACCCAAGTTCACACAAAAACCTATGCACAAATATTTGTAGTAACTATTTGTAATCACTATAGATTGCAAACAAATGCATCTCAACTTCAGAATAAAAACACTGTGATATAATGGAATATGTTGTTAATAAAAAGGCACAAACTTTTTTTTTCTCTTTTGTAATGTAGGGGTTCAAACCCAGGGCCTCCTTCATGCTAGGCAGGTGCCCTTCCACTGAGCTATGTCCTCAACCCTAATCCCAAACTATTGTTATACACATGGTTACAGGTTTAGGTGGGTTAGAATGCTAGCTCTTGGCAATTGTTATGGGTGGCCACTAGGAGTCCAGTTCTCCTCCTCCTCCTCCTCCTCCTCCTTTTCTTCTTTCTCCTTCGAGGGACAGTGAGAGAGAAAGAAAAAATCAATTTTATTTAGTTTTCTATCTGGTTTGCATTGCTCTGACACTTAGTCCTGTATGTGGTGCTGGGGTTTGAACCTGGGTACTTATGCTTGCTAGGCAAGCACCATAACCACTGAGCCACCACCGCTTCAGCCCTCCAGTTCTCTATTGCCCATTCATTTAGCATACAGTGTCCATTTTTTCTTTGTCTTCACATCTGAATGTCTTGAATTACACGGAGTCCTAATGGGAATGGGTTAAGGTTAGAACAGAAGATTTGTTCATTTTGATCAAAATTGAA
>PVKS010024932.1:0-30473 GCA_004027875.1 Aplodontia rufa | reverse complement strand
TAGCGATGTGGCTTCATCAATGTTTATAGCAGCTCAATTTACTATAGCTAGATTATGGAACCAACCCAGATGCCCCTCACTTGATGAGTGGATACAAAAGCTTTGGTTCATATATACTATGGAATACTACTCGGCCATCAGAGAGGACGATATTATAGCTTTCGAAATCAAATGGATGGAGATGGACAGAATTATGCTTGGTGAAGTCTCCCAAGCTCAGAGACTTAAGGGCTGAATGGTTTCTCTCATCTATTGATACTAGAATTTATGTTGAAGCAGTAGGACAGATGGCTGACCTAACAAAACCTCAAATTGAATGGCTTTCAGTGCAACAGGGGGAAAGCTCCCTAGGATACTTGGAGGTGTAGGGAAGGGGATGGGGAGGGGGGAGGGTATAATATGAAGAACTCATAGGAATCTGGTGATGGGGAAGATGGGGGAACCATCCCAGAAGCCGATGTTATTCCTATACTAGATACCCATTTAACACATGAGTTCTTCTGGGGGAAACTGCAATAGATGAAACCCATAGTAGCTTATCTATGCGTTAGCATTACCCCTGGTTAACAAAGTTTATACACATTGATTGCTACTGTTTTGACAATGTTTCCCCCTCATCTGTATCCTGTATCGCTATATACTTCTAATAAATGTGAAAAAAAACAATACATGCTGTGATATAATGATGACAATCAGTGAAGATACAGGTCAACTAAAATAGCTGCCAAAGACAATAATTTCTCTTTTTAGAAAATCTGTATCAAGTCTATTTAAATAAAGTTCCATCTGTACAGTATAAAACATTCTGACATGAAAAAAAAACAAAAAAAATAAACTATTGCATTATAAAAAAAATAACATTTGGTCGGTTTCCAAGAATCCCTATGGTCCAAATAGTTACATAACTGCCAAAAGTCCAATACCAAAGTCTGCTTTGCTTTTGTGCTCCTGATTATCATAATGAACATATCTAAAAGCTGCCAGCAATAGCCATGATACCCTTGAAGGTTGCACTGCCTAGAAAATTCCTCTACCAGATTAATTAATCTGTCTCTTTCAAATTGAGCTTCACAAGAATTCTCAGGATATGGACAAAATACATTCCACTTCTTTGATGGAACATATCATAAATGGCCTTTAGTCCAATTTCCACTAACATCCTCCTTCTGATATGCAAATTCATGAGCACAGATTTTAACATCCACAGTCCCATTGGCATTCTGATCTTCTAAATGCCCACCAGAATTGCCTGTTAAGCTCCACTTAAAACAATCTAAAATTTTTCCAGGATCATGAAAAGACTTGGAGGAACTTGAAATACTAATGTGAGAAAGAAGCCAGATTGAAAATCTACATACAATCAGACATTGCATTCAAACTCTAGGAAAAATAAAGACTGTAGAGAATAAAATGATCAGTACTTGCCAAGGGAGTGAGTGAAGGAGGGATAAACCGATGAAGCACAGGGATGTTTTCAGCAGTGAAACTGTTCTGAATGACACTTTCAAGAACTGGAGTTCCCTCCACATGCAGCCCCTCACAAGTGCAGGACATGGCAAATAACAGCACCCAGTAAATGCTCCATGAAACCATGAAAGCTGGCATTGTGCCACAACATTCTGGGGGAGTGACCTAGAATTCCACTGTGACCTATCAACCTTCAGTCGTAAAAGTTCCCATGTTGGAAGGTGTGAAAGGCTTTCAAAGGCAGCCATTCTTTAACATTTTTATATATTGACAACTCAAAGAACTATCACTAGAAACATCTGGTGGGTACCATTTGAAATTATGCTGAACAGTGGTAGAGTGCAGCAGGAGGGTGAGTACAAAGAGAGAAAGAAAGGGGTGTAGAAGATGGGAGGGGATATTTGTGACAGAGAGAAAAACCAAAGTAGTTCAGAAAAGAACGTTATCAAATTAGATTGAATAACAACGTAACAACAAATCACAGCACTGGAGGCCTCTCCCTCTCTTTTGTGGTGCTGGGGAGAGAGCTTGAACATGGTAGGTAACCTCATTCTACAAGGAAGGTCCAAACATAATTGTCAGGCTTTTGTCTTGTGAGTCCTCTTGTTATTCTTTGGGGAATTAGGTAGTTTTGTTAGTGATGAGAAGCCAAGTCAACATGTTGCTGGATTTCTGAAGTTACCTGGAAAGTACCCTTCTTCTCTCTTCTGTCCACTTGCAGGCCAATTTCTCACAGAGAAGGGCCTGGAGGGGTCCATGGCACCCAAGGCCCTGAAAATCCTCAGGGCCTAGTCCAGGTGGAGATGCCAGGATAAGCTCATTGTCAACTTACAGGGCAGGCACACTGGGTTTTGTTAGGTAAGTGACTAGTCTTCTGCACCACAACGTAGACTTTTTCTTCTGTTCCTAATACACTGCTAATTTCTCTTTGGTCTAAATTCAAGTTTCTGTGGGAACTAGTGGGAGACCTTAGATCCAAGGATGGAGATCACAAGCCTCTGGGATCTGAAACTGAAGCAGACCCTCCATCCTCTACATGCAGGGCAAAATTAGCTGTCCATAGGAGGGTTCCTGCTGATGAAGGTCATTAACACACACATGGTCCTTTATCAATGAATGGTGGAAAGCAATCATGAGCCTCTGTCTTTAGTGATTGGGCTTTGAAATTTACGAAAGGACTAAAGAACAGTTGTACTTGGTTTTCATATACTGTTCATAAAATTTAAATGTAAGCATGATTATGCTTTTTTAAAGACAAAGCAGCAAATGATGTGGGCCTCTGGCCCTGTGATTATTGCACTAGCCTGTAAATTTCTTTGCCCGTTTCTGTGCTACCATGTGGAAATCAAGATAATCGTGATCACTGGACAACACAAACATCAATACTTAGAAAATCACTTTTCAAAGATGGCAGTATGTAGAATCACTCCGTGAAGTGGGGTGCCAACAGTAGGAGAAGTGCTTTTCTTCAAGGTGGGTGAAAGGTAAATTTTGCTGAAACTCATTAGTAGACAAACAAGGAAAACTAGAGACTCACAGGCTTGGATATTTTAAACAAGGAAGAAAAATCACATCGGGGCCAGGCAGCTCTGGTTGCAAGGATCACCACACAGTGGTAGAGCTGGTGGTTTGGCACAGATGGAGTGAAGAACACACAAATACAGAAAGGACATATGGCTCAGAGAACCCTAGCATCAGAAGGGATCCTGATGCTTGGATGAACCCAGGGATTGGATTAGTGCACATAGAATAGATATGTCTCCAAATCAGCTGTGGAGAGCTGAGGAGTTCACCATCATGTGAAGGTGTGCAGTCCCAAGCAGCTGCTCCAATTTGGGTCAAAGTCTTCCCTAGGAGCTGTGCAATTGGCAGATGACCACGCTAGGAGCTGTGTGTTAAGGTGGTTAACTGCCCCAGAAGCTGCAAGTTTGGCCAGTAACCACTCCTGGAGCCACATATTCAGCCATTGACTTCCCCAGGGCCAATGAGTGTCTCAGGTCCTGTGAGGTCAGGTGGTGGTGACTATCCAAGGAGCCATAAGTTACAGGCCAGCAACTGCCTCATGCCTTATAGGTTTGGAGCAATGACTGCCCCAGGAGCCAAGTGTTTTGGGCTTCAGATGGCCTCAGGACCTATGAGTTTGGTGTGGCATCTGCCCCATAGCCCTCAAGTTCTTCTCATTGCTACCCTAGGATCCACACGATTGCCAGCACCTACTGGGGCCCTAGTTGAAGTGGGAAGGGAGTCTTGAAAGGCAGACAAAAAAGCTCCAAGGTTCTCATCACAGGAAGGCTGAAAGACTGTATTTACAGGAAACAGTTGTGGAGAAAGACTGCTCCCACCCACCCCCGCCAGTGACAAGAATACTGGGAAAATTCCTGGGAATCTGACTTCCAGCAAAGAACAGCAAAAAACAGGTCTTTCAGTAACCTCACCCTGTTAGTGCCTCCATCCAGGAGCCAGAGGTATTAGAAGCCATAAAGGTCAATAATAATTCACAGGTTGGTGAGCCAGCTGATGAAATGTACTACCAAATTGTAGCCCAGGTCACATAAATGAAGAAACAAAAACCCCGCAACACATAAACAAAGTCCCAAAGTGAAACAATCACAGAGAAAGCTTGGGTCCCACACTTAGGCAATGAAAATGAGGAAGAAGGCAAACAATTCTCCTCCTCAAACCCAAATATCCCCAGCCAAGGAATCCACAGTTAGGGACTTGGAAGAAAACCTAGAAACAAGGGACAATGCTCTGATAATTAAAATGATCAAAAAGTAAAAGAAGACATAAGGAAACATGCTAGCATTTACAGGAGCTGAAAGACCATTTTAACAAAGAATTAGATATATTGAAAAAAGAAATAGTAGAGCTTTTACAATTGAAAAACATGGTCAACCAAGTTAAAAACTCAAAGGAAGATATTATTAGCAGATTAAACTTGGTAGAAAATAGAACTTCGACTCTCAAAGAACATCTGAAAACAAAGATAGGATGAGTAATTTTGAATGCAGAAAAAACTAGACAAGAAAAAGGAAAAAAACCTGAAAAACAAAAAAAAAAATAGATCACAATCAGACTTTTCAAGAAATATGGAATAAAATAAGTAAAGGTAACCTGAGAGTAATTAGGATAGAGGAGAACATTGAACAACAAATGAAGAGCATAAAGAAGCTCCTCAATGAAAAAAATCAAAGAAAATTGCCCTATATTAAAATTAAGCCAGATATATTCAAAATGCATAAAGGACACCAAACAGACCTAACCAAATGAGAAATTTATTGAGAAACATCATATTCAAAATGAATAGTAGAGAAAACAAGGAAAGAATATAAGCTGTAAGAGAGAAACACCAAGTCACATTCAGAGGTAAATAAATAAGGATTACTTCGGTTTTCTCACCTCAGATCATAAAGGTGTGGAAAGTGTGGAACAAAATATTTCAAACATTGAAATAAAACAATTACCAACCAAAAATACTATACCAAGCAACACTCAGCTTCAAATTTGATGGGGAAATAAAAACATTTCATGATAAGAACAAGTTAGCAAGATACACGAACACAAAACCAGCTCTACAGAGAATACTCAAAGATAAACTTTAGACAGAGGAACAAACTACTCTGTAAGCCCGCAAGCAGTGGAAAGCCAATAAAAGCATAACTTATTAAAAGGTATCCAGCATGGTTCCCCACCATTGCTCTTCAAAAATCCAGTGGGCTGTCATGTACCCACAGTAGGTTCCTGATCCATGCACTAGAGCCTATATCCAAAAGGTGCAGCAAAACAAGGCTGCAGGCTAACAAATTTTCTGGTAGAAAGTGTTCATTTGAGGGGTGGTGTCTGAACCAATGGTTTGACCTGCAAGGAAGATGCATGTGGAGACCTGCCTTGTTTCCCCACAGGAAACTTCAATTCAAACATCTTGAAGAAAGTCTTCAACAATGAGGAATCCAACTAGAAAAGATTCATTTCAAACACATAACTCACCTACCAAGGTGGTACCCACAGAGAGGAAGTGGGATGAAAATAGAAAAAAATTATAAAAATCTCCATTATTAAAATGAACAATGAACTAAAATAATATTTAACAAGGGGACTAAGTAAAAAACTCAAGAGATGAAAAAACTATTATCAAAGAAATAGACATATAGTAAAAGGACATAATGGAACTAACCTCAGTCAGTCACATTGGAGGAACGATGAAAGAATTTAATAATAGATTAACATATAGGAAAAGAACCTCAGCTCTTGAAGAAAGAACTTCCTCCTGTAATGAGGACAGGTTTTTTAAGCTGAAGCAAATGAATGAGAAAAAAAAACAAATAAAAAACCTTGCAGAGAATGAGCAGAATTTTCAAAATGTCTGGGACAAAATTAAAACAATGTAAGAGTAATTGGGATACAAGAAGAAATTGACAGGCAAATGTATGGCATATCCAACATTCTCAATGAAAAGAAGAAAACTTTTCTATATTAAAACAGGTCATGTGTGCTCATCCAGGTAGTATATGGCACCAAATAGGCCTAATCAAAAGAGATGTTTACCAAGACTCTTTGTATTCAAATTTATAGTGGGGAAATCAAGGAAAGAACATTAAAAGCTATGTGAGAAAAATGCCAAATCACATTCAGAGGCAAACCAATAAAGATGACCTTTGATTTTTCAGCTCAGAACTTATAAGAGAAAAGATCCTGAAAGGAGATATTTCAATATCTGAAAGACCATAAATTGCAACTGAGGATACTATACTCAACAAAACAGCTTCAAATTAGGTGAGGAAATAAGCACATTTCATGATAAAATCAAGTTTGCAGCAGTAGTGAACAGAAAACCAGCATCACAAAGAATCCTCAAAGATAAACTCCAGAGAGAAGAACAAGCAGATTATACTCAAATCCCACAAACAGGAAATTTAATAAAAATACATATTGTCAAAAGACAAACTAGACAGCACAGAACTCACTAATAAAACACGATGATTATGAACTACAACCACAAATGTATCCTAACTCTGAATGTGAATCATATCATTGGACCAATTGAAAGACATAAATGAGCCATTTGGATCAAAAAAAGTTATCCAAACACATGCTCTTACAGAAGACCCATCTTAGAGCCAAAGGCATCCACAGATTTAGGGCTTAAGGATGGAAAAATATCTACCAAGCTTACAGCCCAAGAAAGCAAGCTGGTGTTATAATAATATATCTGACATAGTAGACTTCAACTAAAATTTAATATAAATTCATAAAGAAGGCTACTTTAGCCTATTAAAGGGAACAATATATCAAGAATATATAACCATAATAAATATCCATGCTCCAAACACCAACACTCTTAAGTATGAAGAAAAAATACTCCATGACATAAAGTCAATTATGGACCCCAATAAGATAAAACGATTGTCTCCACTCATCTGTGAAGGTGGGGTCTAGACCCTGGACAATGAGAAAGTTGGTCTAGTAGCATGAGGTAAATCCAGATAAGATGTAATGCTTTACAATCTAATATTTTTTTTAGAGTTATAATGGGAAGGGGAAGGGAGGGATAAGGGAGGGTAATTGGTGGGGGGCACTCCTGGGGATAATTGCAATATCCAGAATGTATACATATTTTATACACATTTTATATTAGTTTGTTAAAATCTTATAAGGTTGCTCAAAATAAAAAAAATTTAAAAAAAGATAAAACTGGGAGACTTTAATATTCCTCTGTCACCAAAAGACACATCATCATAGCACAAAAAAATAAAGAGATCAACAGCCTAAATAACTCCATAAATCTAATGGATTTAACAGACAAACACCACTGATCCTGTGTATACCCAGTGGATTATTAGAAAATACTTTGAAAAACTACACTGCTGTAAATCAAATAATCTGGAAGACACGAACAAATTTCTAGACACATACAGCATTACCAAATTGATGCAGGATGATACTGAAAGCCTAAGTAGCTCAATAACAGACACTGAAATCACAATAGCAATTTAAAGCCTTCCAAAGAAGAAAAGCCCTGGACCTGATGGATTCCCAACTGAATTTTATTATACCTATGAGGAGGAAAAAACACTTCTCTTTATTAAACTATTCCAAGAAATTGAAAAGGTTGGAACTCTTTCAAACATTTTTATGAGGCAATCATATCCCAGATACCAAAGGCAATGAAGACACATCACAAAAAGAAAACTAACAACAAATATACGAAATGAACAAAGAAGCAAAAACCCTTAACATAGTTCTATAAAACTGCATTCAAAAACATATTAAGAAGATAATTCATCATGTACAAAGGGGTTCATTTGAGGGATGCAAGGCTGGTTCAACCTATGCAAACCTGTAAGTGTAATTAGTCACTTAGGCAGAATTAAAGATCAAAACCATATGATCATCTCAATTGTAGCAGAAATGTCTTTTGGTAAGATCTAGCACTCATTTATCATCTAAACTCTAGAGAAGACAGGGTGCAAAGAAATGTATCTTAACTAATTAAAGGCCATATATAACAAACCAACAGGTAGTATAATACCAAATGGAGAAAAGCTGAATGCATTTCCACTAAACTTGGGAACAAAACAAGGATGCCCACTCTCACCAATTTTATTCCACATAGTCCTTGAGACTCTGGCCAGAGGAATCAGGCAAGAGAAGGAAATGAAAGGGATGAGAATAGGAAGAGAAGAAGTCAAACTATCCCTTTTTGCTGATGACATGATCCTATATCTGAAAGACCCAAAAAAACTCCACCAGAAAACTGCTTGAGTTTATAAACAGATTTAGCAAAGTGGCAGGCTACAAGATCAGCCCACATAAATCAACAGCTTTCCTATATGTGACAATAATAGGGCAAAAGAAGAAATTGGGAAGTTGTTCCCATTCACAATATATTCAAAAATTAATACTTGATTAATGTAACAGGGGAAGTTCAAGACCTCTACAATGAAAATTATCAAACATTAAAGAAAGAAATTAAGGAAGACCTGAAAAGATATCAAGATATTCCATGTCCTTGGTTGGACAGAATCAGTAAAATGAAAACTGCCACTCTGCCAAATGCTCTATACAAATTCAATGCAATCCCCATCAATATACTAATGTCATTCTTTACAGGTATAGAGAAAGCAATTCTCAAATTTATTTGGAATAAAAAGAAATCCAGAATACCCCCAAAACATTACTAAGCAAGCAAGAAAAAGCAGGTAGTTTTGTAAGACCAGATCTAAAATTATAATATAAATCTGTAGTAACACAAACAGCATGGTATTGGTATAAAAATAGACATGGAGATCAGTGAAATAGAATGGAAGACTCTGAGACAAACCCACAAATCTGATATTTGACAAAGTAGGTCAAAATATAGCGTGGAGGAAAGACAGACTATTCAAATAATGGTGCTGGACAAACCAGATACTCATTTGCAGAAAGTTGAAATTAGATCCTATACTCTCACCTTGCACAAAATTCAAATTGAAATGGATCAAGAAAGTAGGAATTAATCCAGTTACCATACAACTGCTAGAAGAAAAACATGGGAAAAACTCTATCAGAAGACTTCTAGAGCTTATAACGAATTTAGCAATATGGCAATATACAATATCAACAGTCATAAATCAGTAAATTTCCCATACTCCAACTGAAATTTACCAAAGAAAAAATCAGGAAATATGTCCCATTCACAGTAAACTCAAAAATAATACAATACTCGGGAATTAATCTAACAAAGGTAATAGAAGACCTAAAAATGAAAACTATTGAAGAAAGAAATTGAAGATAACCTGAGACTATGGCAAGACATCCCATGTTCTTGGTTAAGCAGAAACAATATAATTAAAATGGCCATTCTGCGAAAACTCTGTGCAGATTCAATGCAATCCCCACCAAGATACCAAAGTCATTCTTCACAGACATAGAAAAATAAATTCCTAAATTAATTTGTAAATGTAGGAAACCCAGAATCGCCAACAAAGCAAACAAAAATAAATGAAATGAAAGAGAAGGTATGGCAATATCAGACCTGAAATTATAGCACACAGCTGTAGTAACAAATGCAGCATGGTATTGGTATCATTGGTATCATAATAGGCAGGAAGATCAGTGGAATAGAATAAAAGATATCGATACACACCCACAAATCTTTAACCATCTGATACTCAAAAAAGGGTGCAAAAATATAGCTTAAAGGAAAGAAAGCCTGTTCAACAAATGGTGCTGGACAATCTGGACAGCCATATTCAGGCAACTGAAATTAGATCTTTATCTCTAACCCTGCATAACAATCAAATTGAAATAAATCAAAGAACTAGGAATTCAAGTAGCAACCATACACTTATTAGAAGAAAAAGTGAGATGTCATTAAAGTGAAAAGCTTCTGCACAGCTAAGGAATTAGTCAAGAGTGTCAAGAGAGAACCTACACAATGGGAGAAAATCATGATCTGCTACCTCTTCAACAGGGGGCTAATATTCAGAATATACAAACAACTCAAAAAACTGAACACCAAAAACACAAACAATCCAATCAATAAATGGGCTATGAAGCTAAACAGAAACTTATTAACAGAGGATGATCAAAAAGCCAATAGCTGTTACAAAAAGGTGTGCTACATCACTAACAATCAGAAATGTAAATTAACCTGCATTGAGATTCTACTTCACTCCAGTCAGAATAGCAAATATTGAAAAACAATAGTAAGTATTTAAAACATTAACAGTTTACTTTCTTTCTGTTATGTAGTGCTCTGTCCTATAATTCTTTATGTATCAGATACACTAGGGGAAAAATTCAAAGAAGAACATCATGATACCTTTACATTTTTGCATTGGTAAAGTTTTAGAGTTTTCTCTAGAGGAAAAGCCTTAAGATATACTTTAATCTTAAGGAAATCAGGTGACTACTGGGTAGCCCTGAAGAAAATATAACATGGTAGGAAATTATTTCTGCCCTGATTGTTCTCTCCATAAAAAACAATGAGCACTGAAAAATATAATTATTTTTGGAGGGAAAGTGCAGTTGGGGGTAACCATATAAGGATACACAACTATTGAGACTGGCTGATGAGTGAGAGGTCCACATCAGTGGTGACCTTTTATGAGACCTGGAACCTTGTGGGTCAGCCTGGGACAGGCAACTGGAAGGCAGGAGCTTCCCACATTCCATGACATCTCCCACCTTCTAATTCTGTTAGATGGTTACCTGGCACACTCAGCCATACCTCCTCATTCCTCCAGAGTCTGAGCTAGAGGCAGAGCCCTTAGGCTTAGGCTCTGGAATCGGGAAACATATTTGCAGTGTTAAGGGCTATCAATTATTGCATGGTGTTCAACATTTTCTCAAAAGTAAGTTTATGATTACAGCTATTGTCATCCCCTAGTCATGTTGAAACTCATTTGATTTCATTTGTTTTTTATCCCACTACTTGTTTGGGATTTTTCTCTGTAGTCTCTGGCTGTACCTCTGCAGCTATGTGTATCATCGTGTTAATCTCTATCAACCATTCTCCCAATCTAGGGGTAGAGATGGATCTTCTCCAAATCAACCAGGAATTGAGAATTTTAACCCAATACTTGTTTGAGTCTCTTCTCTGCAGTCCCTGGCTTTATCTCTTCAGCTACATGTATCATCATGTTAATCTATATCAGCCATTCTCCCAATCTAGGGGTAGAGATGGATCTTCTCCAAATCAACCAGGAATTGAGAATTTTAACCCAATACTTGTTTGAGTTTCTTCTCTGCAGTTCCTGGCTTTATCTCTGCAGCTACATGTATCATCATGTTAATCTATATCAGCCATTCTCCCAATCTAGGGGTAGAGATGGATCTTCTCCAAATCAACCAGGAATTGCACTCTCAAATAGAAGAGGGCAAACAGCGTTTCCAAGACCTCAATGAAAAATTTCTAGTATCTGAAGCCACTGCCTACAGCTTGGCCAACCAGCTGCAGAAATACCGTAAGTTGCATGAAGGTTGACAGTCACCAAGTAATGAATGGTCATCTCTTTAGTCTCTGAGATATAAGATGCCTTCTCACATGTATTCTTTTCCTCATCTCCTCAAAGTAATTTTCATTCTTAACATGTTTATAGACATATATGTGTGGGTATTTTACCTCGGATTTACTGAGGATGAAAAAACAGAGGCATAAACAGTTCTGTAACTTGTAATATAGAGTGAGGTACAGGTTGTTTATGGGGTTAAAATCCAAAGTACTGACTTCTGCTGGAGGCATTCAAGTGCCTAATATTCTCAAGAATAACTCAGATCATTTTTACTAGGTTCTTCTCTGTACCACATCAAATACAACAGATATATAACAACTATTTGGTCTAAATGTCAAAGACTAATGATCTTCCATTGAGTTCAAGCTTCCGTTGAGTACGAATTAGAAAGCACTTTCTGATTTTGCTGGGAAACTTGGTCACCTTCTTTAAAGGAGCTGTAGAACAATCTTCTACTAATGGAAAATGTGGTATCCAGAAGTGATACCATCAAGGCCAGGGACTCTGCTACTGAGCAGCAATCCCTGGACCCTGGGAAACAGGCTGTACTTATAAATGCAGGTGTCTTCTCTTTGCTGTTCAGTGGAAGGTATTCCTGTAAGAGAATCTTTAATACCCTGTGGTCTGTCCCTGAGCTGGTGAAACTTTTGGGTCCCAAGATGGCCAATATCTCAGCAATGAGTCTAGGTTCTGAGGTATACAATATCAGACCAAAGTGAGAAAGAGGGTCTGTGTAGAACATCAGCCCTAGTAAAACCCAAGCTGCTCTCTGTGCAGGCCCTCCTCTACCATAGTCTGCCTGGTAAGGGGAGCCTTTTGGCATATTATTACGGTAGGCTATTGGTACTAAGACAACATAGAATCAGGAGCTCATGCTAATCATTATGATTGGAAGGAATCTTGCTACTTCTGAGCCTGAATTCTCCTCCTTCACCTACACTATTTTTCAAAAACTTTATTGCAACAGTCTTTCTTTTACTGGAAAAAATAAAGTGAAAGTGAAGGCTGTTAAACAAGTGAAGACATAAATTTAGGGAAAGGGAAAAGTATCTTTTATTAACATCATCCCTTAGTATAATTGTAGGACAACATTTTGATATTGATGGAGAAAAATATTCCTCAAGAACTTGTTGAGGTAAGTTTGTTGAGTATGGGTATTGGACAGTTCTCCTAGGATCTGATCCAGTTGCTTGTCTTCTCTGAACCTCAAATCCTAGTCCATTTATGTGATATACAATAGTAGCTACTTCTTTGAGTTGTAATGAAAAGATGAGTTAATTATCATAAAGGACTTAAAGTAGTAGCTGGCACAGAGTTAACACTAGCAGTTAATTTTTCTACTATTTCTCACTAAAAAAAAAAAACTATAAGTGAGGTTTTGTTCTCTTAGACACAAGTATATCCAGACATTTTTAAAATCTTGGTGATGTTTTTTATTCTTGAAATTCTGAACAAAATGGGTTCTTCAGCCGTGTGTTCTTCCTAGGAGTCTTTGGGACTGTACAAGGAATGAGTGCTACATACCAAGCTTAGTTTTTGAATTAAGATGCTGTACCTTTGGTAATTACTCCAGCCCAGGATTCAGTCAGATGGGAATCTGATGGCCAGTGCGTTATGTTACCATGGTACTATGGGTATCTTTGAATTTTTCTTTCCTCATCTTTAATGTAAAATGTAATTAAATGTCATGAAATTGGGGGTATTTCAAGAAGTAGAGGTCCTTGTGTAGATCCTGGCACTGAAGTTCCTGTTGTCCTTGGAATGGACCTGCCTCTTCCTCTGAAGGCATGACCACAGTAGCATGACTAGCTGTCCATTGAGGCAGGCACTTGTGTCTTTTCTCAGAGTGTGGAAAACACAAAGAAATCATCGAGTCTGTGCTGGGTGAGAAATTACATTCCAAAGAGGGAGAGCTGGCAGAGAAGCTGATGCTAACAGAGAAGCTCAGGTAAGAGAGCTGTTTGCAGTGAAGGCAGATGGGAAGGTGTGTGAGTCTTTGAAGTGGAGTAGTCACAATGTTGTGCAAGTTCTACCTCATTTACACTTAGTCCCATTCATCTCCTGACAGAATAAAGTTCAGAATCTTTTCATTGAGAGGAGTGCTGTCTACTTGAGTCTGTCAGACTCTTCATTTTGATTGTTCTTGTTTACCCAGGTGTGTGGATCAGGACACATTTATGTGTACGTGGCTTACATCACACCGTGGCACAGTGCACTACGTCTCTGTCCACACAGAAATGTCCTTGGCTAAATGAGGAACTGAAGGGGCATGTTTAAGAAGGAGATTCACAAAGACACCAGACTGATTAAAGAAGAGGAGATGAGGGGATATCTATGAATCTATGAATCTGACAGAAGCACTTTCTGACACATGAGAAACCTTTGCTTGCCCTCTATTTTCCTATAGCAAAGGGGACTCCTTTTAGAGAGTTCCTTAGGTTATTCTCACAGAAACCTGTCAAAGCCCATACAATTTATTGTACAACTTTGCCTGCTTAAATTTCTCTCTATTCCCCTTCAGAGAATCAAAGATTTTAATTGAAGACCAGGCCCAGGAGCTGTCCCAGTTAAGAAAAAAATTCCAAGAGGGGAGAGAAATGTCATTACTGCTCAGCCAGCACCTGTGGCAACTCCTCACTCAGAAAGATTCTGGCAGCCCACAGGGGCAAGATTTCTTTGACCTACTGATGGAGGGGCAGAGACTGGCAGATTGCCTCATCCTCAAACTCAGCCCAGGTAAGGTGGTCTCAGTCCCTGTTTACACTGAGCTGCTCCAAGGTCCCTGGAGCAAAGTGAATTTTTAACCTGGTCTTCTGCTCTCCATGTCAAATTCAGGGGATGGTGCACAGAAGATAAGTGCAGAAGATGAAAGTTATAGCTTTCCAACTATGTACTTTCTCCCTGATGTAATGTGGGCTGTGGATGAAGAGACAGAATGAATCCAATATTAGAGAAGGGGGATTTGACAGGAGGCCTTATGTTAGATCCAAGTCATTCTGGACTAGGATTGAGAGTTTCCCAAATTCCAACATGTCTGCTTTCCATAACAAGTGTGGGTCAGCAATTATTTTGTCTCTACTGAATTTTGCCGCCTTATCCATAAACATAGAATCATGTGGTAGCTCTTGCCATGATACATGGGAATGGAATATTCATGAATGTTTTAAAAAGATACTTCAAACTTTGGAGTTGGTTTAGGGTATTTATATTGTAGCATCTGATGGTGGGAATGTTGCTTTCTACATCCAATACCTTCTTCAGAAAATATTTCTCCTCATAATATCCCAAGTTAAGCTATTGTTAAGACTGATCAGGCAAGAATGACAAATTATAGATTACATTGGGATTCACTCTGTATTGTGGAGAGTGTGTAATGATCTGTATCCTCTATGTGCAGTGCCACACAGAATTTCACAAAAGTAGTGAACTTACTCATCTCTATCTCTGATCTCCAGAGAATCATGTCTTTGTGTATTATCATCTGTGCATCTAACAAACATTTTCTTCCAGTGTGTAATTCATCTTTTAACTATCTTAACAGTTTCTTTCAAATAGTAAGGGTAGAATTCCACAAGTTAATTTGCTCTGCTCTTTCTTGGATCCTGCCCTTGGTTTGTCTTTTATGGACTAATGCCCAAACCCAAGTTTACTTACATAGTATTTAGTTCATTTTCCATATTTATTAGATTTATAAAACATTTGTATTTGATACCTCAGATCAAAGATTCATTCTTATTTAATTTTTGTGAAAAGTGCAATGCTAGTCCAGATTCATTTTTGAGTCCTATGGATGTCTACTTGTTTCAGCACCTCTTGTTAAGGACATATTGTCCACTGGGTGGCCTTATATGCCTGACCTAAGAACTCTAAAATATGTGGTTGGTATTTCTCCAAGAACTTTATTTTACTCACAGTGTATCTTTATATTATTTCTTAAAAGCCACATATAGTGAGCTAGGTGGCATGAGTGAAAGTAAATCCAATTTTCACTGAGTGTCTCTATCTGCCTAGGGATTGGGCTGAGTTTTGTATTTGATGCAGCTATAGATATCAATAAGAATCCTTCTACTATTTTCATTTTTACTCTATTGTCTTTCTTTCTCCTGAGAGTTATACTTGAATCTGAGTCTGTAGTTCTTTCAGATTTAATCCACTGTTTTACTTGAGCCCTGTTGATGTGTGAGTGAGATTTGGAAGGATAGGCCACTTTGCACTGTCATGGAATTCAGTCTCAAGTAACAATCAACATGTGCTTTGGGCTCTGACCTTCCCAACTGCTCTCCTATTCCTGTTACTTCTCCATTCTGGTTATAACTATATGTACACCACCATAACTGCAGTGGGGCCCCAGAGATATGGTGGGTATGAGTTCAGTTCTCTTTTCAATGCAGTCCTCATGAACTGCATCCAGAGAATAGAACACCTCCTGTTCATCCACAGGTCCTACATTAATATTTCCATCTCCATGCCCAGGGACACCAGTGTGTTTGTAATGGGTGATGTGCAACTACTCAATATCTGATGGTACATTTCTGATTTTTATTTCAGAGAGTCACAAAGATGAATACATTGGAAAAGAGCGGGAATCTCTGGTTTCCAGGTAATAATAATAATAATTCAGGGCCTGGAATATGATGGGTTAAATAGGAGGAGGTACCTCAGATACAGAGAGACATCAAAATAACCACAGATGTCACATGCAAATGTATGCAAAAGCTGCTTTTATGATTACATACCTTAACCAATTTAGAGATACATCTATTTATAAGTATCTTATGTCCTTGTGAAATTCATCTATACCTAAGTCAAAATAGTTTGCCTCAGAAAAGTTTAGTAACTCACAAAATCTTCCTCTCTTCTCTCATATGAATCAATGGAGGATCTGATGTATATTTAGTTTTAGTTTCTCTATGGTTGGTCTTAGTTTGTTGACACAGTTTTCATGGAAAGAAATCTAACCAAGGTCAAACAAAAAAACTCTACCATGTCACACTACGTATACAAATAGTCCTGAAATACACAGTCTCTTGGATTCTACAATGTTTCTGTGACATTAAATGATGCATGTAAATGCCAACACATTTGTAGAAAAGGTTGAGCCCATGTAATGTTCTCTGATTGTGCTGTGAGTCTTGGTTGTGTCAAGCAGGGATAATGGAGAATAGGTTTTCCACAGCTCAGTTTCCAACCAGTGTCCTGAGCATTTTTCCTTCTATCTCCTACCAAGAAGGTAGCAATACTCTGCCCTTAGGAGGGTCATTGTATTTGGTTTTGACGGAAGTACAACTGACCTTCTGTGACCAACCCCTTAGGCCTCAATCAGGACCACCTGGGACTCCTGTTATAAAATCATCCTTGGTTGCATTGTGCTCCTTATCCCCTTAGGCTGAGCACAGAGGAACAGGAGGAAGAGGAAGAAGTGAAAGAAGCCTTGCAGGAACCATTAGATGAAGGCCATGAGACTTCCTCCAGTCACTGTGTTCAACCTTCTTGCTCCAGTGCTGACTTCTTGGATGAAAATGATACCTTGACTTCAATGGATGCAACTCGTGAGTGCTCCATTGAAAGAAAACTGTACTCATAACAGTTTTACTTTGGGGGATCCATTGGCAAATTCTGGGTGGTGAGCACAGGACAATCCAAGTGGGGAGATTGTGGATATTAGAGTGACAGACACCACTGATGGATGTGTATAGCTGGGGTCTGCGTGAGCTCATTCCTCCAACCTGGGACAGCTGATATCTCCTTCAATTTTGACCCTGAACACCAAGTTCATTTTGAGGAATAGTGACTCCCCAAATAGGCTAGTACTTTTGACTATGTCATTGCAGATACTGCTGACATGATCTCTCATGAATGTGTCTGGAGTTATTCCTGAGAGCATGGCTTGGACCCTGGCATTCTTTGCCTCCTTTATTAGGTAGTCTCTTCTCCCTATAGTGCAAAAGGTCTTTCCTTATGGAGGATCTGTAGATTCTGTCCACTATTTTTGTCCCAGAATATAATCTCAAGTCTTCGAAAAAGTACAAGCATATCTACTGGAGTAAGGCCTGATCTTGAAAAAAGTTCTGTAACAGTCAGTCTTTAAGTTTTTCTGATCGTGGGGATAAAATAGTTTTATCTGGGAAATTTTATATTTTGATTGAATAGGACATTCTGCCCAGGGAGGATTACTATTTCTCAAAAGAAACAATCCAAGACTTCAGAGGGCTTTCCTCCCAGAGCATCCTTCCTTCCCTATGCAAGAATGTTCATAACACCCTGTGTTTCAATTGGCATAGGATTTGGTAGTGGTGATAAGTCAGCTTTGTTGTGACTTTTTTTCTGAATATATTTGCAGAGAGTCCAGGCAATCAGAAACAAGAGGAAGAGAAATTGTCAATGGATACCAGGTGAAACTAAATACAAGTGTGACATTTTGAGGTTTTAGATTGAGAGAAAAGCAGGAAATATGTATTAAATCTATTTCACTCATTTTTCTAACCAGCAAGTTAGTCTATTCTTTTCTTGGTGGTGGTTCTATTGGTTTCTACCTTCCATTCCTTTGCAAAGTTAATCACCCAGAGACAATGTGACCTGAGTTAAATTAAGTCAAGTTTTCCTGCAGTCAGGGTGAACTATTGCACACTCTGTGTCATGTAATTTGCAAGAGGCACACATTCTTTCCTTGCAGGCTTAATCTGATTTGGTTGGCTATAATGACTTAGCAAAAATTGTGAGATGACCAAAGAAAATTCAAGTGAAAAAAAAAACAATATTGAAAGAATGAAGCCTGGCACACCTGTGATCTTTTGGAGCTCAAATTACCTCAGGAACCTTCATGTACTAGAACACTGCATGAAATTGGAACAAAATGCACTTAGGGCTGTCATTGTAGCATGTCGCACTGGATCATACAAGGAAACAGTCACCTTCCTCATCAGCTTGTTAACTGCACTAAGCACATGCTATCCTCTCTCCTACTCAACCCACATTCTCAAACAACCATGAAAATCACACTCTGTTCTAGTCAGAGGGGATTTCTTTCATCCTCCTTTGTGAAGGGATAGCCAGGCTACCTTCTGTGGCTTCTCACTGAGGATTGAAGATGTTCAGTTTTTTATTTTTTAACATTCTGTTGTCCTTACATACCTGGGTTCAGCATGGAACTGCAAGTAAAGAAGGAAATGGAAGAAGAGTTCATGGACTTTTTGGATGAGAAGTATTTGGCTCTTCCCAGTTTTCATGACATGTCTTACGCCTGCCAGCATCCCAAGATTCCAGCCTCCCTCTCTGAGGAGCACGTTGGTTACTTTACTCCAGGTTTGGCTAGTAAGTACACCCCTTCCAAGGAGAATAAGGCTCCTGGTTGTTTCTCTGGTAGCCTCCATATATTTTAAGCTCAGCCCTTTGTGTGAGTGAAGGGTTCACTTGAATGCAGGACCTGCAATTACACGTTGGTTTCAGTCAAACACTAGAAGTGGGTGTCAAGTACAGCCATTAAGTGGGTGAGGCAGCTTTTATTCTTCCTAGTTCCAGGACAAATTTTCTCACCTTGGCAATCACTGGCAAATGCAGAGTGTGGAACTGCACAGGCTAGGATGAGGAGAGTGAAACGATCCAACAAAACTCAGATATTTCTGCAACATGAAGATGCTTCATCCCAATGACTGTATTACAGTGGGACATCTCATATCTCCTTTATTGGTCTTGTTGCATGTCAGTTCCAAACAGTGTTCTTTGAGCAGTTGTGGCGGTGTTAGGAGGATGGCAAGATTGACAATATTTTTGGAGATAGTACCATGGTGCCTTGGCTCTGAGTTCCAGTACCAAATTCTCATTGCCCATGTGTGGCATTTTCCCTGGTTAGAGTTAAATATTAGGACCAGGTTTTCAGCACAGATATCAGGTGGGTCAGGCAGCTTGCATTTTTACTTCTCTGGCCATATCTCTTCCACCTTGCCACTCACTGACAAATGCAGGTTGTAGAACCAAGGCAGTCTGGGATGAAGTATGGTACCATTGTGCCACCAGCTCTGAACACCAGTCCCCAAATCTTAGTACCCATTTATGGCATTTTCCCTGAAGGGAAACCTGCACTCTAGCACCTGCAACATTCATGAATGACCACGGATCCTGTGCCCTACCAATTATCAAGGATTTTTTTTGCTTCTGTCAATTTATATTTCCACATTGGTCTAATCTCTAACAGGGCATCTACTTTTCATGAACACTCTAATTCTTCATTCTAGTTTTTCTAAATTATTTCTAAATTGATATGATAAGTACAGGAATTATAATATTGTATATCCCTCCTACATTGATATGAAGTAATGTTTCATCAAATGTGTGTACCATTTGTTGTGCATATGTATTAGTTATATTATACATAATGGCTTTATATAGAAAATATTTTAATGGAAGTTTTTAAAATTTCCGAATATTAGCATTACAGGGATTTTTTCTTTCATAAGCTATTCCTTCTGCTTTGATTGTACTTGATTTTTATTATCTCTTTCCTCCAAAAAGCACTGCCTGTATCTGTTGTGAACTACTTGTTTTTTTATGCCTAAGAACTACTGGTTTCTACTAATTTCATTTTTATTGAGTTTTTTTGTGTATTGGAGAAAACTTTGCCTCCTGGCAATTTTGTCATTACTGGATATGCAAGAAGCTCAAAAACTGAGAGAGAGGGAGGGAGAGAGAAAAAGGGAGAGAGAGACAATCAGCTTCTATAAGCTGCATATCAAACTTTGAACTTTCTTGACTAATAAAGCTTTTTTATTATTTGGTGACAACCTTGGATGGGTAGGTATGTCACAGTAAGGTAAGAGATAATAATGGATCCCGTTCTCTGTGGTTCTATTTTTAGAGCTGATTTTGGATGCTTTACTTAGAATGAGAAATCCTCCCAAGCTGGAGGGTGAAACCATTGGAGGCTTAGCTACCAAAACACCTGGGTTTCAGATGCAAGGTCTTCTTGATGCTGCAAGTGTCCACAGACAGATTATCAAAGGAAAGCTACGGTTTAACAAGTGCAAATTAGCATGCAGATTCCCTGGCCTTCAGGCTTCAGGTACAGTGGTGGCCACATCTGGGGCTCTGGGATGCACTTATTCCTTTTAACTCTCTGTAAGATTGTGCCTCCTCCTCCTGCTGTGATTTCTCTTCACCATTGCTTTCCTGTAACAACTGATGGAGCCTGTTTGGTCTTACATGTATTTTCCATGGGCTGCAGCCATACCAGGACCTCACTCTGAACCCTGGTCTATTCTCACAACTGCCCTTCTGTTGTTCCCTGAAAAGGCCACAGGGAAGCTCAACCAGAGTGTTCTGAACCATTTGAACAGAACCTTTTAAATACATGCTGTCTTCCTGAAATTGCACACTTTCCTGAGGGTTTTGTTTTTGCGATTTTTTTTTTTTTGGTACATTTTTCTGCTTTTGTTTTGCACTATTTCCCTGTTTCCTTGACTCCACTGCCTCTTTCTTCTGGCAACATGGACTTCATAATTCACTAGCTCATGGATTCTTCCTTTGTACCCTGCTTGGAGAACAAGACTAAGTCAACTGTAAAATGAAAATGACAAGTGTTAAGACTGATGAGAAAATCCCTGATTAGAAATTCTAAGTTGCATCTGGGCTATAGGTGGGAAACAAACTTTCTTGAAGTAGGACAGGTTTTACTATCTCTATATTTCATGTGAGCAATCTTGGGTAGTATAATATGAACAGAAAAGCTGGAGTTTATAGGGCTTAGAGACAAAATCAGGTGCTTGATTCCCAGTTTGTTCCTTTAACCTCATCAGGCTGTGTCTCAGCATCACAGACCCTCTCACACTTAGAGAGGTTTCCTTTCCCTCACCTAAGGGGACTCACATGTGACAAAAATGCTCCTGTCCCCTAGGATACCAGGGCAGTGGGGAAGTATTTCATGAGGTAGACATCCACTTCTGCCCTATTCTCATGCCTGCCTTTTCACATAAGCATGTTGGCCAGATCTTTTTTGTTCTCTTCAATACTCAGTCTCAGTCTTGCTTCCCTAGTTTTAAATTAATGTTAACAGAGTCCCCTTTCCCCAAACTCTTGATACATGGTTCAACTTCTACGTCATCTTCTGTTTTTTCCTTTGCTACACCATTTAATTTACCCTTTCAATTTATCTGAGTGATAATATCCACATATTTTATTCTAATCAGAAATTGATTTTGCTCAGATTTCCTGATGAGTAAAGTTTGAAATTCTCATGCTAGATAATCTCATATTGTATTGTGTTAATCCTTATTTTCTCTGGTTGTGCTGAATACTCATTTACCAGATAATGATCTCAATTGCTGAATGAAAGTGACAATCTCATGGACTCTTTTTTTATAAATTTATTTGTTGAACAATCACACAAGCTTGTAACAGAATAATATAATATTTATGTATATATATATATATATATATATATATATATATATAGATTCTGAAAATTAGATTTACCCCCAAGATCCCTCCAAATTACCCACCCTTAATCCCTCCCCCTTCCCAAAACATCTTTAAAAATGTATTAGATTTTATGAAATTACACCTTATCCAGATTTAAAACATGGTACTATACCTCCTTTGTCAATGGCCGGAGTCTAGCTCCAGCCTCCACAGATGAGTGAAACATTTGACCTTTGGTTCTCTAGGTTGTGCTGATTTCACACAGCATAATTTCTTCCATAGCCATCCATTTACCTTCAAAGGCTGCAATATCATTGTTTCCAATTGCTGAGTAAAACTCCGTGGTATATATGTACCACAGTTTCTGGATCCATTTATCCAGGGAGGAACAACTTGGTTGTTTCCATAATTTAGCTATTGTAAATTGAGCTGCTATGAACATAGATATTGCTGTCGCTGTAATGTGCTGATTCTAAATTCCCTGGAGTGCTAAGTAACCTGCCCAGCTAGAAGGAAATGCTCAGCATATATTGGGTGAAAGCCTTGCCCTTCTGGGACTGCTATGATAAGTGTGGCATCAACTCATATGTCCACTTTCTCCTAACCAGGCTACCCCTCTCAGCTGTCTTCCCTCTGCTCAGTCTTTGCTCCTCCTCTGCCTCCCATGCGCTAGGGGCCTGACCTTGAAAGCTGGTTCTGACCCATATTCACCATAGCAGGACATTTTTGTCTTCTTTCTGACACTTGACTTTTTTAATCAACTAGTTGTTTTTTTTCTTTTTGCAGTACTGGGGAATCAAACCAGTGCACTATGCATAATACGTAATACTATACCACTGAGGAGTTGTACCTCTAGTCCTTGATTAAACTTTAGCTGTGAATGTATAAATTTACGCACTGTACAAGATAGCATATATAACATTATAGTTAAAATTGGGTCTATGAAATTATATCTAACAAGTTTTTAAGCTGTGTTGTACATGCTCTTGGAATACCCTTCCATTATAGGAACATTTTTTTCTGAATAATGGTAACATAACAATCTAAACCATTGGTTAATTTTTGATTTTCATTGTAGATTATGAATGATAATGATGTAAGAGGGGTTCTCATCACCTTAGATCTTAGGTAAAGACTAGGTTGTGCATAATTTTGCGCGCAGTGTGTTCCAGGGATCTTGAAAATTGTGGTGGTCTTTACTTCCTAGATTTGGTTACTTCCCTGACAATTTTGGGTATTGGCATGAATTCTTCATCTCTGGTCCTCCCCAGCTCTTTTTCCTCTTCTCCTGAATCAAACACTGTAATTGTCACTAGGACAAACTGTAAAAATGGCGACTAAAGGACTTGTAGACAATGATCGAAAATTTTTAATGCAAAAAAGTCTTTGTCCTCTGTAAATATTTTACTGGAATTTAGAAATGTTTCTGTGTGTGCCCCAATGCATTTAGCCTATTCGTTGTACCTCCTTTTTTTCAGAGCTGAGTTTGGATGTCCCTTCAGTAAAGAAGAATCCTGTCAAACTGGAGGATGATGCTACTGATGGCTCCATTGACAGCAAGCATGGCCACCATGTCATAGGCCACATCGATGACTACAGTGCTCCCAAACAGATGATTAGTGAAGCGAAACAGCGGGTCCAAAAGATTCAATCTCTCATGAAGCCTGCATGCAACTTCCTGGGCACAGAGGTACTCATACCTGTAGCTCTTGAATGCATTCTTTCCTTGTGCCCTTATCCCTCTTATTCTACTTCCTTCTTCACCACTTATTTTTTGAGCTCAGTGTCTCCTAATGATGGAGCAAGCATCTTCCATTTATTTTAGCTGGGTTCTTTCTACCCTATCTCCTGGTTCACTCTACATCTACTCTGTTGTGGATAAGGCTGACTAGATAGTCTCCCTGAGCCACAGAGAAGCCTGTGCAGCATTGTCACTGTCCTCAGTAGAGCATTCGTTAAATGTCTATGTCCATGTGGTGTTGAACTCAGCACCCTCTGGCAGCTTATTATCTGTTAGACTTATGTTGGCCCATGGCCATCTGTGGGCAGTTAAAATCCATTAGATGACAGTTACTGAGGGTCCTGCCTCCATACGTGTCTGGAGTGTGGAAAGGTGAGAGAGAACCTGATCACCACAGGGTTTCTTTGTTCAGGTGAATCAAGGGCAGAGGTAGTTCTCACAGTGCTTCAGTATTGAGAGAGACCAAGTGCTAGTCACTGCGCTATATGAGCAACCAGAGGAGACCCAGCAACCCTTGGATGTGTAGACACAGCCATGCCTCCAAGGAACCCCCAGTGTAGAGGCAGAACGGGTCCCTGTTGATAAGAAAAGTGAGGGACCACAGGCCCAATGCAGAAAGTTTCCCTTTGGGCCATGGTGCACCAAAGCAGGAGGGTCTTTCATTGCAGGTGAAAAGGGCAACAGTTCCATAGAGGACATGACATGGGAATAAGCTTTGACAGCCTTATGTGGTGTCCAGGAGGAGAAGAAATTCCATGTAAAGGGAGTAGTACTTCAGTCCTGGGACCACACAGGGAAGAACCAGGGTTTTACAGGTTCAAGAAGCCCCTGCTTCATGCCTCACTCAGAAAGGAAGCTTGAGTCCTGTGCCCACCTGCAATGTCTTGAGCCCTGTGATGTCTCAGCTTGTGATGTCTACGATTACCTAACCCTTTTCTCCAGGCACCAGGCAACAAAGGTGTTAATGACCTATGGAGCAGCATCAGTGTCCTGAAACACACCCTGGAGGAATCTGTCTCCCTCCTCAACACATTCTGGCCAGCACCCTTGCCCAGCTCGAATGACCGTGTGCTGCCTGGAAAAGTGGTAAGAGACCAGTATCTTCTCCTGGTTCAAGACCTGCTCTTCTGCCCCCATAAGGTTCTCTCTTCTCAGTCCCACAAATTTTTAGGAGTCAGGAGCCACATGGTATCTAACATGGGCAGGACCTTAAGTGACCATCCTGGAGGGAGACCCTGATCCATGGTGGCTGCTTTCACTATAGGTCTGATTACCTCTTTCCTCCCAACACCCCAACACCATATAAGAAATCAAAGATGAGAGGGAAAATAAATGGAGGGGAAATATAATCACCCTGGTTATTAATAAATTCCTTTCTATAACTCTGATATTTAATTGAGTTTAAATTCAGGGGTCAGCTGAAGCTTCAGTCCTGAGGTCTTTTTAGTCCAAAAATTATAGGATGTCACCTATGATTAGCGTGCAGCTTCTTTTGCTCATGCTCCTGGAAGCCCACGTTACTTTTAAATTTCTGTCTCTGTGTCAGGCCTGGGGAAAGAAGGCATCCCTATGATCTGCTCAGATATCAGGCTGATTCTTACTGCCATATATGGGGTAGGTCAGTATCTGAATCCCCTTCCCAGATATTCAAGTTCCAGACTAAAGTCAGTGATATATTTTGGATCAAACTTCGCTAATGCCAGGGTGGTGGTTTGCCATCTTCAATTTGGTAGAGATATTTAGAAACTTGTACACTGTCTTCAGGGCATCCCTGGGTCCCAGACATAGAATCTGCAAACTCTGTCATCCTTTATTGATGGGGTTGGTTGAGTTAGGGCTTCTAAGCTGAATTGCAGATGTGTTCACAGTTGGGCGTTTTCTGCTAGTGTGGGTCTCCTTAGCAAAAGGAGACTAGACCTAGTCTATTCTGCTTGTGGGCTTTTAGGTAATCATCTTTCCAACTATTGGCCTTATTCAAGTGTTCTGAACTGGATGATTGAGAGCCTGTAATGGAGGGAACACAGTCCAGATAGTGTTGAGAAGATTGTAGATTTCTGCTTTGGACTTTTAAGAGCCTCAAACACAGGACACATTTTTCTCCTCACTATTGTCTGAGAGCCTGTCACTCTTCCCCAGGTAGAGTCAATGGAAAGAGAATTCCTGGAGCTGCGAGCCCTAGTGTCCAAGCAAAAGAGGCTCCTTCACTACACAATTGAGCGTCTGAAGAATGTCAGCCAGCAGAAGGAGAACATGGAGCAGTTCATCATCAGCCAGTGTAGGTGCCCCCTGAGTTGGGGAAAAGCAGAGGAAAGGGGTGGTCTCCCAGATGCCCCACTTGTCTACAGATGAATAGTGACCAGAGAGGCACAGGGATGTTGGGAGGGAAAGTTTGATTCAATGAGCTCAACCCTCTTTTGCCATGAGTAACTGTGTGTGCAGAGAGGGGAGGAATTGGTCAGCAAGAGAGTATGAATTGAGTGGTCAGAAAAAATGCTTTAGAACACACATGCCAAGCAAGTAGGGCCTCACTGCTAATTTTTGTTGTGGGACTGTATTGTTATTTCAGTGTCCAGGACACAAGATGTTTTAAAGAAGGCAAGGTCTAATTTGGAGCTGAGGAAACAACTGCACCTGTTAAAACCACATAACTTTCCTCCATCTCACTACAATCTCTCTTCAGATCTGTAAGTAACCCTGACCTGCTTTGACCTTTCTGGAAGGAGATTTCTGGTCCACATTTAGGGTCCTAGTTCCTAATTACCCTCCTGATAGGAATGCATCCCATAGCCCTTCTCCCACTCAGCTCACTGTTCCGACTGTTTCTCTCACCTTGTCCTCATCTCTCTTTTTACAGCATGTTTCCTTCCTTGATGTTAAGCAAGGACCCTGGAGATATACAGCTCAGTTGGTTCTTGAAGGCAGACACATTTGGAGTCTGTCTCTGAATTAGTTGACTGAACATGCATCTGAGGCCTTTTGTGGATTCTGGATGTCCCTAAACTACTACATGGAATCAAAAGGAAGGCATGTCTTCATATATTGTCTTCACTATACATTATTGGGCTGAGAACAGAAATTTGATTATGACACATTATTTTCTTGAAAACATAATGCAAGATCCTCTGAATCTCATTAATCTAAAAGAAATTAAAATATTAACACTAGAACATAATGGGAAATATTTTTGAATATATACTATTCGCAGACTTTCTCTAAATATACTTTGAAGAAATACTTGAGTATAAAAATTGGTTAAAAATCAATAACTGTCCCTTTAAAATTAGATGTTCAAGTTTATCCCAACTGTTGAACATGCTCCTAGAAATGTTCCTAAATTATGCCTTGAGAGCGCTGATCCCCATAGTGTGATTGAGGTTGGGCCATAATTAAAGTAGCTCTTGTTTTCTAATTCCCTTTAATTCTTCTCTGATGATTTCTTTCTTTACTGAGCATCTTTGGCATTATACAAGATTGCTCCTATACAGCCTTTCCCTGTCCTTGCCAATGTAACCCAGCAGTCTCCAGTCCCCAGTGGATCCCTCTAGTGTTAAGAACACCCTCTCTCTACTTCCCCAGGCTTGGGCTCTAACTCCAGGCTTGTCACTAACTGGCTGTGTGCTTTTGGCTGGCTCCTTGTCTCTGTGAGCTGCTGACCCTTCACCTGTAACAGGTGGATCTTGACTGAGATGGTCTCTGAAGTCCCTGCTGATTTGAGTCCTCCTTATGATAACTGGCCACAAACTTGACAGGGTTCCTCTCACACCAGCCTCTGTGCACCACTAGCAGGTTCTGAGCTTCCCTCTGAACTGGTTTCTTTTGTTTGCTTGCAGGTGAAATCCCTAAGGCTTCTGCTGTGTGCTGCAGGCTTGTGACCTTTGCCTTCCAGGATCCACATAAAAAGCAAAGCCACCAAATGTCTTTAAATATCAGGATGCAAGGCCTTCCACTCCCCGCTTTGCACAACTTAATCTCTGCTGATAAACATCTTAGCCTCATTTTTTGAAACCCACTGGATGTCTGAAGAGGGGGTCAGACATGTCCTAGTGGGGTAGGAAGAAAGGCAGAACAATTTCCTGGCAGTGATGGAATAGCCGTAGCTTAGTTCTAGCAGGCCCAGCACTGAGCTAAATGCAGCTAGAATTGCATAGTAGGCCTGTGACACTGCTTCTAAACAGCCTCTGTGACCTCTGCCTCAGCATGGTTCTTGCCTCAGCAGCTGTCCTCAGATGGTCAACTCAGGGGAAATAGAACCTTATCCTCTGTGCATGATGGGGCATGTGTTCCCAGTGTTGGAGATTCTCAGCAGTTCTCCAAGCACACTACTGAGTGTTAGTGCCCTGCTGGACAATGTCATTGGGGCTCAGCGTGAACCACTCACAGATTGACACCTGACCAGGCAGCTTCTCTGGACTAAGTCAGCCTGGGCTTTCGGCTATACCACCAGGTCTGAGTGCTTTGAGTTTCCCAGGGGAGCATGGTATCTTGCTCAATGCCTTCTCATGCTTAGTCCCGCACAATCTGCTTCTTTTCTTAAATGTTCTCCAAGATTTATTTACCTCCATTATGTGTGGTGTCCCATGTTGTCATCCTAACTTCTGTTTGGGGAATTAGGGACTCATAGCCATACCAAGTCTATGGAAATTCTTGCATATGGCCCTCTGCTTTTTTAAGTGGCCTGGGTAAGTGCCCAGTTATACTACAGCCTCATCTGTGTCTTCAGAGTGCTCCTAGCATATGGGTATGTGTGTATAAATGTGTGATATTTATTTACAGTGCTATAGACATAAGTTGAAGGCCCACATAACTCATGGACAGTGTGCATTAGAGGAAAGAAGAGCTTTTTTTTGGTTGCTATTAAAGAAAAATGTTTACAAAGAAATAGTTTTTTTCTTTGTCTGCTTTGTTTCCCATTTCTGTAACATTCCCCAGAACAAGTATACCAGGGTGGTAGGAAAGAAAAAACTGTCATGAAGGAATTCAGGCTAATCCTTCAAATCCAAGCTTAAAAATTCATTTTCCCTCTTTATACTTTTGTAAAATTCCCCAGATTAACATATGGTGGAGTGATTTTTTTTTTACTTGATATGCCTTACAGTTTTAACAAGTAAGGACAAATTTTACTATCTGTTGTGGTTCATTAAAACTCAGTAATCTAAATGGCAAGGAAAATAATTGGTTTTATTCAATGCTATAATATGAGTAACAGAGGAGAACATTTTCTTTTCTAGCGTCCATCCTTGGTGACTCAGCAGCATGGGAAATTTTTATAAGAGGAGAGAGAACACAGTGGGACAAAAGGCAGGAAATTCCTACATGTAGTGTTAGCTAGGCTGTGTTGATCAGAAACTTCCATAGTCTCAGATTTCCCCTGTGCTGTGCTCATCAAGGCCAGGGGGCAAGCCCTCAGCTTGTATTCCCATCTTGAGAAAGTAAGAAGCTAAAAACTTTGAGTGTTTTAATTTCAAAGCGGGTCTGTTTCACAATCAGGTGTGGAAATGGTGGGAGTGACTTTCTGGGCTGCAAAGCCAACAGCTTTAGTGCTTGTGGGACCCTAAGCTCTGCTCTACATCTTCATACAAGCATCGCAGGTGATTCTGATGCATGTGAGTGGCAGAATAACCTGTTGTTTATCATTGAGTTACAGCAATAGATTAATTTATTTAAGAACCTTATTTGAGCCCAGAATAAAAACAACATATGTACTTTAGTTGAAAAGCACATCATTCCAGTTATGTTGAAATAAAAATTTAATTCCCTGAGAAAAATTATTTCCTTTTGCCTTCCAGAATTAAAATTATGCTATCACTCTACAGATATTTCCTTGAAACAGAAAAAGTTGAAAGCAATGATAACTAGAACGAAAATTGTAATCATTATCAACAAAAACACCATCACTACCAGCAGCAATAACAAAAGAATCCTCAAGAGACTTCTTTGTGTTGCGATGTGGGCTATATCTATAGGGAGAAACTGAACTCAACCTTTGCTTTACCCTGATGTTTTAGATATTTGAATGAATGCCTTGACTTTAGACTATAGAGAAACTCCCTTGCAGAATTAGCTTAACAGATGAAAAGTCAACAGACTGATTCATTATCACTTAAAGACACAGCAGCAAATGGTCAGGGCCTCTGGTCCTGTGCTCATGGAAGCAATCTGAAAATATCTTTCCTTCATCTTTTTACTGTGGAATGGAGCCTTGATAAGGTAATAGGTGGTCAGTGGACAACCGAAATACTGACTCTCTTAGTAAGTCATCCTACTAACAAGAAATACTTATGACAGCAATAATATATTTCTTGGTAAATCTGAGATCTGGTGGATCCTGTTCCAAGTTACTTGGGAGAAAAGTTTAAGAAGCTATTGCATTTTTACCCTTAGTGAATGTTGAAAAGAGCTCTGCACCTTAATAAAAAAAAAACTGATAGGAAAATATGAGATACATTCTCAATGATTTAATTTTTTTTAATTAAATTTTTTATTTTTGAGCAACTTTACAAGATTTTAACAAGACAATATAAAATGTGTATAAGGTGTGTATATATATTCTGGACATTGCAACTGTCCCCAGGAGTGCCCCCCCCAATTACCCTCCCTTATCCCTCCCTTCCCCTTCCCACTATAACTCTAAAAATAGTATTAGATTTTAAAGCATTACATCTTATCTGGATTTAACTCATGCTAATAGACCAACTTTCTCATTGTCCAGGGTCTAGTCCCTACCTCCACAGATGAGTGAAGACAATCGACCCTTAGATCTCTGGGTTAAGCTGATTTTACTCATCATGATCTCTTCCATAACCATCCATTTACCCTCAAAGGCTGCAAGGTCATTGTTTCTAATTGCTGTGTAATATTCC